>CM025631.2:8708307-8742454 GCA_014621495.2 Entosphenus tridentatus | reverse complement strand
CCCACCCAGCCCCTCCCCACCCAGCCCCTCCCTACACGACGGACGGACACAATAATCCCCTGTGGGCTGGTGTAACCAGGAGGTTCCTACCAGTATAATGCATAGAATATGGTAACTGCATGACACCTTCAACGTGGAAGAGTAGGCCATGAGCAAGTAATTGCAGGGCTGTACCTGCACTTTTCGCACCTAAAATTGTAATAAAACCTCAAATCAAGATGTAATAGGCATGCTTGTTGCAGGCCGCTTGGCGATTTTGGCTTGTGCTCAGCGACTATTTATAATAAAAAAAAGTTCCAAAGCTTCCGCGTTTTGCCGATACTGTACTTGGGGTGTCTGCTATGAAGGGACATTGCCTGAAACGTCTTTATTCATATTCAGGACAATGTTGTTGACAAATATGATTTGTTATTGAGCATAGCACAGTATTGTGGTTGTTTAAGCCAAGTACTGTAATGTACTGAAAATCCCTCGAGTCCTATCCTACGTTTGGGTTATATAACGTATGTTAAACTGTTGTTTGCTGTTACATAAGCCTTACCAACCTGCAATACAGAGCTGTAACGTCATATATATGCAATACTCTCAGACATGAGATAAGTCAATTATTCGAATGCTTGATCCTCCTGAAAAAAGTCTTAAGTCTCAGCGATATTTTAATCTGGATAACCAAATTGAATTAACTCATCGCTTATTAATCCACTGCTGGATAAAAGGCGTTGCTATCGATCACGGTTTTGCAATGTAATAATCCATCCAGCACCTGCACACGAGCAGATTTCAGCACTCCATCCCTGCTATGGATGGAGTCTCGTACGTATTCCATTCCTCGGCCGCTATTCCGTCACTAATCTTGACCATTTCCATAATTTTAACATCCCATCCCAGGATGTTAAATTAAATGTCACTTCGTATTTGGATAAATTAATTTTCACTTAAGTTGGCGGCGTGCAGTTCTGTGGACATGCAAAATGCACCTAATGCACTGGTACTAGTTTAATATAATAGAGTAAGTATAGCTATTATAGACTAAATCTGCCGGAATGTACCTCCCCATATCTCGGAAGACAAGCAGGTTGGAGCCTGCAGTGCTTGGATGGGTAACCACCATGCATAAGAGGTTGCCAAAGCTATTAGAAGCAGAGGACAGTGCAGAGCAAACTATGGTTTGTCAGCATAAATCCAATAACCCGCACACTACACGGAGTCAAAGATTGTTGGATGCGGTTTATTGGATTTATGCTGTACTCTATGTCTGTGCTGATGCTTCTGCATCGATGCTTCCTGCCTTCACTCACCAGCACTGATCATTACGGTGAAGTTCTGGTCAAATAACCTCCACAACCTCCACAGCACGATACCCTCATCCAGCAGTGGATTAACAGAAGGGCTGTACACGTACGGTACAATAAACTGTTATGTGGCTATTAAAGGCAAGACACACACACACACATCATATTTCTATAAAAGACGCACAGGGCAGATTAAACTGAATGAAATAATGCCACATGACACTTGCAATCCATTGAAAAATAACTACTTTACTTGTTATTAGTCATACTTATATAGCACTTAGAACTTAAAACAAGCATAGTTTATCATACATGTGTAGAGGTTATGCTAAAACTGAGAACAATAACAAAATACCAGAATATGTATAGATTTTACAGGGTCAGGGTATAAAACTGAAAAAATATTGCACGTGTTGTGTATGAATAATACTTCTGCACTTTTGAACGAGTTTTTTTTCTTCTCTAAAACACTTTGAACAAGAAAAAAAAATACAGATGCTACTGAAAACTTGGGAGGAAAAATAAAATCGTACAAAAATAAGTATCCCATTTTACAATCCATAAGTACTTTAGCAATACACATTTATAATATACATTTTTCTGTAGATGTTTTCAAACTATATCTTAACGACATAAAATGTTAAAGCAAATGCAATTCTTATTGTCCGAAAGCACCTTCCGTTACGGCATAAAGAGAGTAACACACACACACGCGCGCGCGAGCATGCCGGGTACTGCAAACACGGGCCACCAACGCCTCCTTGTCCCCATGGATGTCTGGCTGTAGTGAAGGGTTTCCTGTCCCCATCCCTGTGTACGACAGCGTCCGCTTAGGACTCCTCCGTGACACGCGACTCCGCCAGGAGACAGCGGAGAAGCTGTCACGCACAGCAGCGGCTCGGCCACTGAAGGCCGACTCGGTATGACGGGGGGTGTGGGGGGTGGTTTAAAACGGCGCACGTGGGAAAGCAGCGATTGGCGATGCCGTCACATTTGTCATGAGCTAAGTTCCTCCTGTCCAGCACAAACTGACTGTTAGACGGGCGTTAACAGTTGAGGTTTACATAAAGTGACTGAAAGGCACCAAGAACCACAACTTATTTTGTTCGTCGTCGTCTTTTCCTCCTCCTCCTCCAAAACAGCAGCCAAGGACATAAATAGAACAGAACCGATAAGAGACTTTTCTTTGGCAAAACTAACCTGTGCCCCGTGCTAAACGATGAGACGTACATGAGATATAGCTGTGAGAAGTTATTGCGGCGATGTCAATGCTTTGTAAGATACTGCAGAGTTTCTAACAACAAACAACAATGGCACAACACACTGAACAAACATCAGTAGTATGTAAGATATAAAATATGCAATATACAAAGACACAAACTTAATGTTTTTTGTCAGTATAACACTCATTGTATCAGTCAGGAACCAGCAAGACTTGTAACAGATTTATAGTGTTTGGAATGCTCCGACAACCCTTGCATCCTTCAGCTTCTTTTCAATGGATCGTTACTTATAAGTAAAAAATAAAACCTCTAGCAGCAAAGAACACTGGCCATGAAAGCCTAAATAGCACCTCTTGGCTCTACCTGAAAGGGTCCGGATAAGCCAACGTAAAGCGTCCCTTCAAAAATCACTTGCATTTCTTTCGTCAACAAATTCATGTGCCTGTACACGAGTTAAAAGTCGGCTTGTTGTTATCACAACAATCATACCATCATGAAGGCTAACAACAACAACAACAGTGCATCCCCCGCACGACAATAACACAGCACGGGGAGCACCGCCGTCTGACGGGTGGCAAATGCCGCAAACACAGAGCGGCCGACGGATGTTGTGATGCGACTCGCACGGCCGGAGACATTGTTGATCTGCAGCGATGCAAGGCCACTTTTAAGAATCCGAATAACAGTACAGCTGGCTTCATACTCATAAAATCAAAAACAACTTTTGTAGGTCGTACATGCGTTCCATTAAACGAACACTAATCGTGATTTTTTTTTTACATGATAAGCATACTTCATTATCACTCAAGATGATTTGTTTTTACCCAAAAAAGCTAATTTACTCGAGTGACGCTGGTACTCGCATGAATGCTTCCAATTTATTTATTTTTGCCCAAGAAAACGCTTCCACTTAATGTGGCTTTTACACAAATAAACCTAATCCGGTTCTGCTCTGATGTCCAGTCGCCCATAAACCACACTGTCGCCAAAACTACTGCTGCATAAGTTATTTCTCAATGCTAGAACTGAAAAGTCTTCAATGACTTTAACGTGTCCGTCTTATCTCGGAGCGAGCAGTCTGGATAACTCGGAGGCACAAGGAAACCTATACATTTGCATCAACCTCTCACAAATTGTAACAACGCACCACCGCCTCTCTACCTGGTGCAACAACTCAGCAAGCGCCTCTCATGAGTTCTACAGGTTAGTAATGCACACCAATAATGTGCCGCTGTGAGAATAAGCAAAGTTAGAACTGGCAGAACGTGGACAAATTCACAGCTACTGCTGCGTAAACGTTCGCGGTTGTGCCGTGGCGCTTCGCCGGTGCTTCTTTGAGTTTGTGCCGCGTGTTATTCGTGCGTGATTATCCAGCATTGCACACCACGTGCCAAACAGGAGCTTCTTGAGAGCCACACGCGGCACAACGCGAACCAATTACCAACACAACCGCCATTCGTCACTAAGTGACGGTGGCGTCACCACGACGCCTGTGCCAGGCCAGGTGCACTGTGAGGCCACGTGAAGTGTCGAAGGCTCGTTGACAGGACAGATCCACGTGCCTTTGGTTGGCTGACTGAGATGACTGGTAGATGCACCAGCTGTACTTCCTACTATGCCAACTTGCTGAATTTTTATCCGCCCGGCGCTCCGCTCGTTGTTGTGAGCGTCGCTCCTTTGCTCTCCGTTGTTGTTGGAGGGCGACTGCCTCCAACTGCCCAGCAGCGTCCTTCACGAGCCTCCTCCATCGAGGCCGATCTTGACACCGCTGGTACCAGTCGTTGGCAAGTCCACTCTGAAGCTAATCCGCGGCGCAACGCGAACACACGCACACATGTTGGGGAAGATCCACAGCTGTCCCAGTTCGTTGCTACTAGCACTGTCCATGAGCACTGTTGAGCGTTAGATCACAGCCCAAACCCGGTCAGTAATTGCTATCCACTGCAGTCAGCAGGACGCATTCCTTTCTGAGAGCCGGTTGTTCTGGTGTGAAGGGGGGGGGAAACCCCCACACAGCTTTTCCAAACACAAAGTCACTCGCTCCTTTATACAATTACAGACGGTGGTGCGGCAGAAAGCGCTCAAAGTGAGAAATACGGAATGAGGTCCATTTGAACATCCTGACGCAAAATGTGAAACAATTTAAAACTATCTTATCATTCTCATATTGGGGAATATAGGGGCATATATAGATATATTTGGATTTCCATCTCTTTTTTATCTAAATATATATTTTTAAAAATACAACATACTATCAAGTATGCAACAATCGATTCCCACCCCCGCACTTAAAAGTTTCCTACAGTTATCCTATCAATCAGATGATAACTATAAAGTATGGGCATATACAATTAAAATTACTGGCATATTGGTACAATTAAAGGAACCGTTCATAAATTCACAAATCAAATAGAGTATGTACCTCTAAAGATATACAAAATACGTTGGGTTAATATAATCGTCTGGGTATGTCTTTCCAATACGCAGTAACAAAGGATACTTTCCCTGCTAATCTTTTTTTAAATTAAAAAAGTTTTAAGGAGCTTACATATAAATCCATTTTTTGTTGACCTTTTGGGTAAAGTTTAAAAAGGCTACAAAGGTAGATGGGTCATCCTAATTAATGTTTGACAGGCTAGAGTCTCCACACACACACATCAGGGACCATTATTTGAAGCTTCTGAATTGATAACACACATTATATTATCCAAGTGTGGTCCTTGCAGCTTAGGCCGCGAGTTGAGTGCATCCAGGGCTTATTTGATCAACTTTTTTTTTACATTTAGAAACATTCGTTTAGAGTATTTGGTTGCTATTCATTTTCAATTGGTTGAGCTATCGTTTGCGGCCAGGTCGCTTCTGAAACAGCTGTAGAGCTCGTTGGGCCTTACCTGGTAAAATAAAAAGTAAAAAAAAATGGTCTCAATCGATTTCTTCCGGAACGCCATCAGGTTACTTTAGAGTAAAGGATTATTGGCGCAAAATACTCCGAGTAGTGTCCTCAAGTACATCTGGTAATCGTAAGCACTAATCACACCGTCGTAGTATCATGAAAGGACAGAGGGATGTGGCGTATCAAAATAATTTCCGACATGACTGTTCCGGTTGAAATTAGCCACCGAGCAAATCGCCCCACACAAGAGTGCGTGGCAAAAGCTTGCGGGAAGATACGCTCAACACACAGCCCCAACCCGGAGCGAACCACACTTGATTTACGAGTGGCTATGAAAGCTTACGTGCTAAATGAACAACAAAAAATTGCCCAACGAAAATGCTTTTCACGTGGAGCAAAAGGTGTTATGGAATCGTCCCAACATAACGGCCTTAAGCATGAATTTCTATACTTTGCACCGAGCTGTACGAACGCGTATGGAACACATGCTAAGAACATGCCAAACATTGTTCTCCACTTCAGATATGAGGGGATGGGGGGGGGGCACACACGTGTTGCCTTGACAGAAGAACTCCGTTGGGATATTGTATTTGTGGCGAGTGTCGTAGTCGAGGCTGCTGAACCTAGGGGTCGTGCACCGTTCGCCAGTAGGTGTTTGAATGAGAAATATTTCCAATTGTTAACAACAACCCGGAACAAAATAATAAACAAGCAGTGTCCTGCAGCCCAGCTCTTGCTACCAGGCTACACAACAAGCCACATCGAAAGTACCTCATTGAGCGGAACTGCACGCAGTGCTGTGGAAAGACACTATGCATATACGCAACTGTACTTTGAAAGGGGGTAGATAGTGATTTTTCTTTTCACGTTACTTACATTTGTAATCACTAAAACAAAAGATGTTGTTTTATTGCCACGTGGGTTTTGTTGACGAACAAAAGACACGCGTGCCCATTACTGAATACAATTCAATTCAGCTAGGCTGAGGCACTGTATTTTGCTTTTATTTGGTAAGTGCTGAACCCAATGTGAGGAGTTGCCAAAAATCACAAAAAACAAGTGCTCTTGAGGGCAGCTGGCTGCAATAAAACTTACAAAACAATTACTTAATGCTTTTGCATATACGCTACTGCACGTATCAATAACAGGGTTTCGATATTTTTTTTCTTATCTAATTTTCTCTCTCTAATTTCTCTTTGTACATGTTTACTAGCATTGAAATTTGCCCAATTGAACCTTATGGCGGTACCTCGCATAATTTCCGTGATGCAGTCATTTTTAGTCTGATGGTCGGCGATGCGGAAATCGATTCATCTCGACGAGCTGTACACGATGCACACTATTCAAAGAATCAAAGTTGCATTTTTCGATAACGGATTTTTTTATGCTGTTTGGCGTTTCGACATCGCGGAGTAGCACTGATTTCGGATTGATTGGTACCGCAGTCGCGGAGTTAAGTAACCCCCCTGGAAAAAATTGTGTCTCAGATATAAAATATTTAATTGCCTCGGCTATTTTGTATGATTTGCTACCCCGGGGTACCGCCATCAGGATCAATTGCTGCGCGTGCATCATTGACGCACGCGCATGTGACCCATTCGTGCCAGGCCGGCCTGTCATGTGTGTGTGTGATGACGAAGATGAGGTAAGACACGTTCGACAAGATGTGAATGTTTCACACTTACACTCGAATTTCAGTGAGGCAGGGTAATTAATTCACCAGTACCATCTCAACTTTACCCTTTGCACAGATATGTGCAGTTGAGGGGGGGGGGGAATAAGTAAAACATTATTATTGTTTTGCTTTTAAGTGCCTGTACACAAAAAAAAGACAAAATAATAAATATTCTTTGAACAAACCAAAAAAGGCACTTGTTCCTAATATGTGGCGATTCATGCCCACAATGTGTTTTTCTTAAACCACGGGCTAATGCGTTGAACATATCAGCCGTATCAGGCTCATAAGGTATCTTCAGTTACAAACAGGTAATAATGCAAGACATTCACGTCCGTATTAGTAACATCAACAAACTTCCGCAATTTCCAAATTAATGCCATATCAACGTGACTCCCGGGATGTCTAGAGTGTCTGTCTGCTCTGTGTTCTGTAAAGCATGCCAATGACATATGAATCGGCTTTTTTTTTTTGAAGACTCGAGGCAATGTTGCGAGAGTCCGTCGTTTTACGGACGCGTTTAAAAAAGCACACGGATATACCAACTTGGGTGTTGATAGGGCTGCGACCTGGAGCTATAGGATGCAACCAGCAGCACACTTGCACGCAGAGAGATGACCGGACAGAGCGCATATATCGACGTAAGTGTGCGCAAAAGCAGATTTGTGCAAAGCTCTTTCGCGCTCATGGATCGTGGACTTTGATGGCAAAGTTGCACGCGCAGAGAGGCACGCTGCAATCCGGGTACGGGCTGCCTAACCTCACCTCTGCATGCCGATTCTACAGGTCCTGGCTACGCTCGTGTTATATACTGCAACTAATAAACTGTACATAGCTATAGAAATCTGCTGTAGTATAAAAAAAAATAAAACGGACTACACAGTGTCTATTTTTGAATGAGGCCATCACAGTTAAAATGGGCATATCTTCAAAAATAAAATCGAGAAAATATGCAAACGTTATAGAATACCTCTATGCATAAATACTTAAGGCTTATTTCCTTCATTTTAATGGCTATGATGAATATAGACTTTTTTTGCAAAAGTAACAAATCTGATGTTTTAATGCCAACTCTCCCAACTCGTTAGTGTAAACGGCAGTGAAATGTGTTTTTCTCTCTCTCACATCCTTCTCGTTGCTGCTATGGATGAGAGCGGTTGTTGTTGTTCTCCTTCAAGGTATCAATTCTGACTTGAAACATTTGTGATTTCATCGCACCCAGGAATCGTCGTCGATCGATCGGCACAACCTGTTTAGATAAGTGCTGCCCCCCCATCCCATGACACACCGCGGCTCCTCGAGTGACGATGCTCAGCCATGGATCTGGTTACGCCATCGTGGTTGCTACAATTTACCAACGTTCACTTTTCCGTTGCTGCTGGAGCAACACCAGTTTACGTAAATAACATGCGTGTGATGGGTTGGGATTCCAGACGTCCGCAATATTGTCTCCATGACGTAGTTGGTGTGCAAACCTATCCGTTTAAACCACGCGAAAACATTGTGATGCTGCGTTGGCAGGAGTGCACAAGGCACAAAAACTGGATACATTCGGTCAATAACACTGCCCAAAGCAGATTTTTTTTTCAATTAAATAATCGACGTTTTGGGCAATGGCCCTTCTTCATAGCAGCAGGCGCCATGAACCCACGTCAACTAGAAAACAAATTTTCCCTCTTCAGGGCAGATTATTGATCAACGTGTTGATCACGATTCTAGCTGGACTCCTTCAATGCCATCCACTTAATGTTCAGTCCAAAGCAAATCAGTTCCCTCTAAGGAAAGTGTACACACTGTGTGCCGAGTATCGTGCTGACAGAAGTAAAAATGCCACTTTTTGATGGATTTCGGAAAAGTTGTTACGTTTAACCAATACGCCGTTATCCCCCTCGCATGTAAGGTAACAAACTAAGTGCCAAATTGTTTTTTACTAAATATTTTAAAGATACAATTAAAATGTTAAACATGTACAGATGTAGTTAAGTGCTTACTATTAGATCATCTGCATCCCAGACTGCGGTAATAAAGCAAGTGCGCATTGCCTGAACCAACCCACTGTGTCAATTGACGCCACGCTATTCGACTGGAACATCGTCGTCGTCGTCGTCGTCAGAAAAACACAGGCGCCTAACTGCCGCTGTGACCAAAACCTGACGCCAATAAAACTCTCCTTGGAAAAAGCAGTGCATCAAACGTACCTGGATCACATGGCAGCTTAACACATACAAGATGTAAAAACCCAACAACAAAAATTACATCACGGAATAAGAAAAAAAAAGAATAAGATCCGAGGGAGAATATGTCTTGGCAAATGTTGGCGAGGCGCGGTGGTGGCGGCGGCGGCCCCCTCCGTGCGACTCTTGTTCGGGTAGCGCAAGAGGGAGCGTGGGGGCTAGGGGAGGTTTTTGACAATTGGCACAGCGCTCCTTGGCCCCCAGCAAGTAGCACACCCATCCACAGCGCAGAGGATGGAGAGTGCCCTTACCCCCCTCCCCACCCTCCATCTCTGCCCCCCCTCTCTCCGCTTGCCGGCACAACTCCTGCGTCTTTCTAACAGTCTTTTGAGCCACGGTGGTGGCTAAGCAGCAGCAAACATGGTTAATAACAATACATTTCAAATATGAAACATAAAAAAAAACCCTTTAAAAAGTTCGCAATGTACAATAATTCACCCAATAACACTGTCCTGTCCCCAAGTAACAGTTACAGGGCTTCCCCCCCTATGAATTGCTCCGATCTTAACGGTATTTTGTCAAGTGCCCGCATTATTCAGGTTTTTTTTTATTAATGCCTAGTTTCAAGCAATCCATGCCACGCTGCGCCGACTCAGATTCTGAAATGACAGAGGCATTTCGATTTTTGTGGGTTTTGAATCAAATATCTTTGGCTTAATATATAGTCCAGGATTTTAAAATGTGTGTCATGGGTATGTCCAGTGAGTGTAATCGTCGAAAATTTGGGGGATAAGCATGTCATGTCATAAGCATGTCATGCATTTAACCAAAGGTAAAACAAAATCTGAGGATGCTGCCGCAGTGTAACGGTTAGCACATTTGGAATTGCAACCCAGATGGCAAAGGCTTGATTAGATTTTCCAACGTGGCAGTTGAACGAACCGATAGGGGGAGTTTCTTAACTCTACCCTCCTTTCGTGCAGCACTATAAATGGGTAGATCACAGTTCGTCAACCAGCAGGTCGTGTGTGATCGGGTGAAGTTTTAGTACTCCCACGACTTCCAAAACGCCTGGCCAGTGAGGAAGAGCAGACCAAATACCCTCTAAAGGGGATCTCAAAAGCTCCATCTAGTGTAGCCTCTATTGGAGACCTTTTGGCCAGTAGAGAAGCAAGCAAGCAATGAATGGATGCACTTTCAAATTCACTTTTACAACCCAAAAAAAACCTACAAAAATAAATGTTACCGAATCAGGACAGCTGAGTCCCCACAAGACGTTGTATGGATTGCTCTGTTGCATTGTCAGTCATGATCACACACAATGCCTACGAATCATCCCCAAGGCATTTTCAAAACTGTTGTGACGACTTTCATAGCAAAGACCTTGCTTTGGGTAAAGCAAAAGTCAAACACTGTAAACAACATGCCGCTTCAAGAGAACACAATGAGGCCAGGATGGAGATTAAACTCTTGAGCAGACAGTTAGAAGAAGTGTGCTTCAAAAGGCCACGTGAAAGCACACCACCGACACAAAAGAATAGTCAAGGCACTAACAGGACTATTCCCACAGACGTCCCAACCTTAAGGCGTTTGTTATGCCACGTGCTTCACATTCACACATTGGACATCATCACCCTTTGACATCAGGAGATAAGAAATACCTTACAGACTTTGGAAAGGAAAACCTGGCATCATGCACTATTTGTCAAATTGCTATATAGCGTTTTAATGCTTTACTGATAACTTATTATTACTATAATTACCACTTCGTACGTTTTCACGGTTGTGCTGACATCACTCTCCGATGCGTTGTTAGGGTTGTACCCCGTGTTTGTTCGGCTCGATCTCGGACGTTTGGAAGCTTCGTCAGGAACTTTGAGACATCACGCCGGACAGGATGTGGTACAACCCGAAGGTGCACGGGAAGGCATCGTTATCTTACATTATTGTGGATTTAAGTGCCCTTGTTAAAGCAGTCGAAAAAAGACCCCAGCCAAAATCACGAGTTGTGTCATTTAAGTTTGCAAAAAATATAACTTTAACACTCTATTTGATAGATAGGTGGAACATGATTCTGGCCAGTGCTATTTGGCATTTATATATTTTTTATGCTGAATCAGTTAAGGATTAAATTAATACTTTCCACATTTCCAAAGTCTGTAATAACTTAGGTAGGCACAGACTTAATAAATGCTTTATCACACTGTCTGTAAAGTGACATTACAGGTGTCTTAATAAAATGCCCATCGACAGTAAGGCAAGAATAAAGGGCGCCCAACAGGTGCATACTAAAGTGCCTCAATAACCAGGCCACCATCAAACGCACTTAAATAGTGAAATCGGCAGAGTAATATAAGTCAGTGGGACCACCAACTTCCCTTTACGTACATTTGCTTACAATTTGAATAACTGCGGGTACTAAGCTGACAAAAACAACACATGCTTAAGTGAAATACGCAATGGCACTCTTTCTTCAAATATAAATGGAATTATTTTAAAACGTGAGCGAGTTAAATGCCGTCAGAGCAAGTTAGCGGTTCCACAGATTGCTATTGGCCCTGAAAAACAAGCATGCAGAGCAGGGCAGTGACAATAGCTCCAGCACGACCCTCCGCTCACACTACTACTGGAAGGCCTGGTGGAAGCGTGGCAGTGACGGCGTGCCGACGCTTGAGGTATAGGGAGGAACCATGGGGTGCATGTGCCCCATGTTCAGGCCACCGCCGACCCCCTGCTCGCTCGGCTCCAGCGAGTCCTGCTCCAGCGCGCCACCCATGTGGCCTTGGTCCTCTCCAGCCATGTAGCCCCCTCCACCGTCGCCGGCGGTCTCACCCATGTCATCGCCGGCCGGCTGGGCGGGCCCCGGGAGGCTCAGCGGCAGGAAGCTGAGCAGCTGCGAGAGGTCAACGCCGGCGGCGCTAAGCGTCTCGGCCATGGCGGCACTCTCCTTCTGCAGTAGCGGGTCGGACGAGCCGTCATCCATCGCGCCACCTGTGTTGTGGGCCGACGGTGATTGCTGCTGCTGGTGCTGCTGCTGCTGGTGCTGGTGCTGTTGCTGGTGCTGCTGGTGCTGCTGGTGCTGCTGGTGCTGTTGCTGGTGCTGCTGTGAGAGGCGCTTGGCCTCGTCACTGCAAAATGAGGTAGATCCCAGCTGATACTTCTGCGTCGGCAACTCGTGGGGCAATGTCAACGGCAATCCGTGCACGTGCTGCGGCGTCGAGGAATGGATGGGCGACGAAACGGGTTCCATGCAGCCCAACGGCAAGCTTAGCGGATTGTGGTGCTGCTGGTGCTGGTGTTGATGCTGCTGCTGGTGGTGGTGATGGTGGTGGTGGTGGGGGGAGAGAGGCGGCAACGACGCCCCTACTTGCGAATACACATTCATAACCGGCATGGCCTGCAAAAAGGCTTGGGTGGACTGCGCCAGCATGCCCCCGTAGTCTTCCCGCACGTGCTGGTGATGGTGATGATGGTGGTGGTGCGGCTGCTGCTGCTGCTGCTGTTGCTGCAGCGATCCCACGCCCAGCATGCCCAATATTTCCTGGTGCGTTTCCATCCGCCCTTTGAGCACCTCCTGTCCGTGGCTCTTCTTGGCGTGCCTCGTCAGATGGTCCTTGCGCCCAAAGCGCTGGGAGCAGAACTGGCAGACAAAGTCCTTGCGCCCCGTGTGCACCACCATGTGGCGGCGCACGTCCTTGCGCGTGTAGAAGCGCCGCTCGCATTGCTCGCACGTGTGCCGCTTCTCCTTGAGGCCCGCCGACGGCTTGCTGGCGTGCGTCTTGAGGTGCTCCAGGAGCGCCGGCGTGCTCTCCAGCTGCGCCGAACACACGCGGCACGTGAGGTCGCCGCTGGCGGCCGCGTGCAGAGCCACGTGCCGCCTGAAGCCCAGCTTGGTGTTGTACTTCTTGCCGCACTCCTCGCACTTGTAGGCAAGCTTGTTGGGGTTGTGCGTCTGCAGGTGGTTTTTGAGGTGGTCTTTGCGGTGGAACATCTTCTCGCAGTGCGGGCACTTGTGGGTCTTCTGCGGGGAGTGGGTGGCCACGTGCCTTGGAGTGGGGAGCAGAGAAGTGCAAAATGTAAGTACGTAAAAGGTTCAGTAATAAAATATTTTCACATTTCGCCAAGTACAACCAAAAAGTAAATTATGAATCCCAATATTGACTGCAAAAGTGAAATATAAAAGCTTACATAATAATAAGTAAAAATATATGCATGCATGCTTATTCAATTAGGCTAACAACCCACATATGAAGACAACAACTAACAAACACTATTTAAATGATTGCATTAAACCAAAAATCTTGCACATACTTTCCAACACAATGCGTTTGTGCCCTGAAATATCAAGTTGTAATGACGTTACCTTCAGAGCTGCACAACCAGATAACGCCACACTCAATGATGTCATCACATGGCGTGTGAAGTCATCACCTTGGCAGAAAAAACTTTTTACTCAGTGTTAGCTTTTCAATCGCCAAATGTTGCTAACGTTTCAAATAATTTGGTCGATTTTCTCCAGCGTAAACCCTAAAAGTAACACAACTTGAAACTGTCATTTAATTTTATATTAGGTCATCTCGTACAAACGTTATCATGGCCCCTCACACGCTGCTAGACAGAGATAATGTATGAATGCTTTCAACCCTAAGTTGGCTTCAATATTCCTAATTTATTTACTTCCTCATTTTACATTTCTTCTGCATTATACAGCACAATCAATCATTCAACAACCGTAAAGTCACCTGAGATTGCACACTTTGAGCTATCATTTGTAGCCAGGTTGCGTCTGAATAAGAGCTAAATAGCTCAGTGGGCCTTACCTGGTAAAATAAAAAATAGTTTAGTTTTTGAGTTTATTGTTTCCTAGATCATGATGAAGAGTGCCTATTGCCACATTTGGTCATGCCGGTTACCTGGATGCCATGAACCCTGGTTCTGTGCTTTCAAATATTTGTTGTCGTTGAATACATGGAGAGTACGTACGTATGTATGCTGAACTTCTTCCGCACCATAAGTAGCCAACCGTGCTAATCAGAGGTGCGGGGGAAGGACAAACTAAAAAAGAATCAGTTCTAAAGAAATAATGGGAGGTGCGGGTTTGTTACGCAAGGAAAAGAGAAAACACGAGCAAAAAAGCATCGGAGCACCTGAGCAGCTTGTACTTGGAGACGAAGGCTTTGGAGCAGCCCTCGATGGAGCACTTGTAGGGCCGCTCGCCCGTGTGCGAGTACGAGTGCACCTTGAGCTTCTCCACGCTGATGAACACCTTGCCGCACGCGCTACACGGGAAGGCTCGCCGCGGCCGGCCCTCCCGGCCCCGCCGGCGCGACGACAGGAGAGGGCCCGAGCCCTCCCGCTTGACGGCGCGCAGTCGGGGCGGGCTGCCCACGTCGGCGGCGGCGTCGCACGCGGGTCCACCGCCTGACGCGCGCACGCGCTCCGCCTGTGCACAGCACCACACCCCCCCACCACCCACGCACAGCAAAGGCGGTCAATGCCCTTCGCTCGTCCGGCTGCCTTCAAAGTTAAAACGTTCGGCGGGTTACGCAGATGCACGAGCGTTGCAATATTTGACGGAAAATGTGTGCGGTGGGAGAAGGGGAGGGTTGGTGGTTTGTTTGTTTGTTTATCAACGTCACGCAATGAGACGAACAATCCATTCGGAAGTCTCGCAGAGCAGTGCATCGCTGGTGCGATCGGGGACGGCCCATGGAAGTAGATCTCAGAGATCTCTTCAAGTGACCTCTGCTCCACATGGTCGAGGGCAGCAATTTTTCAATGTGGAAGTTTAAAAAAAAACAAGAAAATCTGACACCACGGCTATGCAAGCAGGACGATGAAACGATCATAAAAATACATTTTACCGAATACCACGTATACGACACATTACCGAGAGCCCCGAGCTGTCTGTTGAACTTTGAGTGATTGAGGCGTGTATATTGGCAATGTATGAACGTGCATGGGAACGGCCCAACCTTTAGTCCAAAAGTGCTTAGCTCCTCCGCCGCCGCCACAGGTGGCTGGTGGATCAGCAGGGCCTGCTGCTCGAGCAGCGAGCAAAGCAGCGCCTGCTGTACGCCAGAAGTTGGGCCTGGGCCGCCGACTTCAATCTGCCCCACGTCGCCCAGCTGGCCCGGCCCTTGCCTGTCCGCCCCCGGGGGGTGCACCATCTGATTCGGTGGTAGCGTTAACCCGGCAGGGCCGCAGTCGCCCTTCGGCTCTTCGTTGGCGAGGTGCCCCTCCACCCGACGACCCACCGCCGCCCTCTGCTTGCCCTTTTGCCGTCCGCGACCTTTGCCGCCGCCAGGAGTTTTCCTCCGAGCCAAAGTCAGTTGCGCCTCAGGCTCCGGTTGAGTCTGGTGGCCTGAAACGAGTGCTTGCTTGCCTTCATCCAGATCCAGCACTCGCGCGGGATCCAGATCGGAGTCATCGTGGCTGCTGCAGTGGTGCGACTCCAGCAGGGAGAAAGTGCTGAACACGTTGCTGCAGTTGGAACACTTCCAGGGGTCAGGGGTTTCTGGCTGCAAAAAAGGAACGACGCAAGCGTCACGTTCGCGCACGCACGGCCCGTTTGCACGACGTTGAGAAAACCTAAATCACGACAATTCAGGGTAATAGCTTTCATGGGCTCGTTTCTGAAATGCTCCAACCTCCACAGGTTGGGAACTAATGTCGTTTGACAGGTCACGTAGAGTGGGGTCGAGCGCGGGTATACTCCCAACTCTTCCAAGGCATCTGGCCAGCGGAAGAGCGCAAAAATACACTTTACAGCAGTCCATCATAGAGGTTGTGGGTTAGATCGCGTAAATATATAAATGTGTCGTTAAACCCGCCACCACCCGACACAGCCAACTAGTAAGGGTTGTCACGTAAACAGAACGTGGCCAATTCGTCACTAGTACAGCATCACCGGTGTGTTGGAGAGCCAAGCCACAACATCTACAATAGATTGTTCTCTTTACGTGACAACCCTTACTAGTTGGCTGTGTCGGGTGGTGGCGGTTTTAACGACACATTTATATATTTACGCAATCTCACCCAAAACCTCTTATGGATGATATTGGTCGCGAAAGCCTACGTGTTAAACTGACTCTACAGCAGTGGTTCTCAACATTTTTTGGCTACTGTACCCCTTTTGGCTCTGAGAAATAAATGTACGAATAATGAACGTCAATATTTTAACCAATTGTCCATTTTGTGAGTTATCTTAACTCGATAGGATTTGCAATTAAAAAAAAAAAAAAATTCGACGGACGCTCTGAATGCATGACGCCATTTGTTGGCGATCGCGGGTTACTCTTGGATTTACCACATTGTTTACGATCAATGAGTTTAAAAAGGTCCTTTTTTTATCGTTTTAGGTTACCACACGGATTTACATTTTATAGTAGTTATTTTACATTGGCAGATTCATACGTGATTATTCACCAACGACTCCCATATATGATGTTATTTCATCCCCGATTGAGAACCACTGCTCTAGAGGAGCTCTTTAGGGCTCCCTCTAGCAAAGGCTCTTCCGCTACCAGTGGCATGAGCAAAGTTGGAAGACTGCTTATCTACATTTACCTTACCCAGATAGAGTAACAGTGAAATACGTATATTACGTGGTCAAAAGTTAGCCTTAGATGGGAGTGCAGTTAAGAGTTTGTATTATGATACATTTATTTATATACTCCCACATCTACGTTCACCGCCTTCACAAACCCCACGCTGACCAGCGTGGTGAAGTATGATCAAACAACCCCCACGAACCACACTGTGTGGGGGGGGGGAGGGCCTCATCCAGCAGCGGATTGACAAACGGGCAGCAAGTGAACAGGTACCCGTGAGCGGGTACCTGTTCACTGCGCTGTGACTGGTGCTGGCATGCGCTGTCGTTCAAGAGGCGGCTGCAAACGCACGGCCGGGCAGCGCCCACCTTGGTGTTGGTGATGTACACCGGGCCTTGGTGCTGGTAGGCCACCAGGTTCTGTTCCTCCTGCGTTTTGGTCGGACGCACAAACATCATCCAGTTGCTCGAGTCTTCGTCCGGAGCGTCCAGGAAGAGCAAACCTCTCTCCACGGGCACCTGAGCGTCACGCAAACATTACCTTCATGATGACCACAGCCTTCAAAAAACAAAAATCTTTGTCCCTTCATAATACGCCTACCGTAATTAATATTCCGCATGTTCACGCAGTAAAACCTGTCTCACAACTCGTTTTCAGGAGCAGGGGACAACGACTGTGATGTATAATTCCAATTGGGAAAGTTGCGGGCGAGTTTAAATTCGGCAAATTTACACGTGACACCAGCACACAATGGCATACTCTTGCGAATGACATCACGGAATCTTTAATGTCCACTGTGAAGAAGATGGCGTGTAGTTTTGGTGACTACACACCGCAGTTATAACCAGCGCGGCTGCTGGAATCAAACCGGGAACCTCTGCAACAAGCGGCGAACGAGCTACCGCCAGGCCGTGTCACCTACACCATAGCCACGGCTTATTTCCTTACTCGATGTTTTCCTGAATGCTGCTAGGTTATATGTATGCATGTTCAACTTCTTTCGCACCGTGCGTAGCAAACCGTGCTAATCGGTTGGCTCAGAATAGAGATTATAGACAAAAAGCATTCCAACTACAGTAAAACGTACGCCTATACATAATAATCCGATATTATTATACTCTATATTCCAATAACCGTTTAGATAAACCTATTGATAGGTTGAATGTGGTACACAACAATTATTCCTAGAATGTACAGTGTGCTGGACTGTCCTCGCTAAAATTAAGCACTCCCATAAGAGGCATGAGCTACACAACGATTTCCGATTAAACAGCTTAATTTAAGAAAGGCTGCAATGTTGGGCTCATGATGAATATGAGAAAAAACTCAAGTCACGAACAAAAAGTTTGAGAGAAGATGGACTGATGTGATATAAAAGTACGCGGAGCTAATTAGACTTGCCGATGACTGGTACCAGCAGTGTCATGATCGGCCTCTAGAGAGGAGGCTCGTGAAGGACACTACTGGGCAGTTAGAGGCAGTCACCCTCCAAAAACAACAAAGGGCAGAGGGGCGATGCTCACAACAATGAGCAGAGTGCTGGGTGGCTAGAATGCAGCAAGTTGGCACACAGGTGGTGTATCTAGATACAAGACATCTCAGTGCATCAACCCATAACACCAGGGTTTATCCCGAGACCTCCTGCGAGCGAGCCTTCGACACTTCCAGTGGACTCAAAGTACACCTAGCCTGGCACAAGCGCCGTTGTGACACCACCGCCACTTGGTGGAAAACGGAATAAGTTTTGTTGTTTTATGATCGCCTGCCAGCGAGCCTTTTTGGGGAGTAATGGCAAAGTGGTTCGTACCTGGTGTGCCTTAAATCTCATTTCAAGCATTCCAATTACCACCTATAGTTTGAGCCTAGGGGACCCCCTGATGGAAAGGCATCTCTGTGCAGCACAAGGTACACACAGCAGGACAGTTACACCATGCACAACGATTGCACTGGGTGTGGACAGAAAATTGATCAGAGTGGATATGTAACACTTTTATTCATTTCTCACTTGAATTCTGTCACTCGTTTCTTCAAAACTGCTTTTTGTTGTGTTTAGTTTGTTGTCCTTCCCCCACACCTCTGATTAGCACGGTTGGCTACGTACGATACGTAGCCAACCGTGCATACATTCACGACGTTGTCCTGTATCGTGAAGGGCGTGGTATGCCACCGATCCGTACTATAGTGTACACCGAACATCGATCCTGACACTTATTATACCTTACCCAATCAGACAAACACTGAACATCTGTGAAAAAGAGCTCCTTAGATCATCGGGTTTCTCCAGGATAAATAAAGATTCTGATTCAATGGCGTTCGACGCCGCGTTGCAATCAAGAACAACTGCTGATGTGGTACGTGAATACATATCTATGTAAATAAAGACCTTAATCATACATGTCTCAAAACCTCTAGGGTACTTCTCGGCAAGGTAGAAAGCTGAAATTTAGTACATAGGTAGCTTTTGGGACACAAACAACAGGGACAATCAAAAAACTATATTTTTCTTATTAAGGCCCCCAAATCTAGATTTTAAGTGCCCCATAAACATGTTTGTGCATGTCATTCAGAAACCGTTCAAAATATAAGATTGCGGGTGTGTTTGTTTGATAGAGTGTTAAACAGCAAATATAATTAAAGCGAAAACCATTTTTTTTATCTTTTATTGTTTAAGATATTTTGAACGAAAAAATACGCATTTTTTATATTCAAATCTGAATAATTCGAAAATGGTAAAAGGAG
The DNA here is from genome assembly GCA_014621495.2 of Entosphenus tridentatus. Taxonomy (NCBI): domain Eukaryota; kingdom Metazoa; phylum Chordata; class Hyperoartia; order Petromyzontiformes; family Petromyzontidae; genus Entosphenus; species Entosphenus tridentatus. The sequence continues at coordinate 8,722,905 of CM025631.2, read as the reverse complement.
CTTCCCCTCATAGAGGATTAAGTTAATACATGTGTGTTCTTTCCAATAAAAAAGAACAATCTTAAAATTTAGCGGTTTCCAATGGTTACATCTCTAAATATAAGAAGTTGAATCAAATCGTCAAAATGTTTTGTAGTTGCTAGTGTCTGATCATAGATAAAATAAAAATTGTAACCAAAATCATAGGTTAATTATATTTATTGAAAACGATTGCCTGGCATAGACAGGCTTTATGAACTAGAATGTACATAGTATTGTAAAACAAAATGTAAATAGCCAACCTCACCTGGAGCACAAGCTTATTATTATACGCTTTTTAACACATTCCTGCGGAGGGAGCTGGTAGGAACGTTGGGTTGCTCGGTCAATGGCCAGGGTCAACGGCGGCGTGGTGTATTCCGCAAATATGGCCGACTGTGAGGGCGGGCACAAGCCGGCGTGAGTAGGTGAAACGTTGAGTTTTATAAGGGCACCACGGGGTGACCAGCCCCTCTCCACCCAGCCCCACCCCTCCCACTCCCCACCCAGCCCCACCATCCCCTCCCCACCCTCCCCACCCAGCCCCTCCCCACCCTCCCCTCTCCACCCAGCCCCACCCCTCCCATTTTTGGATGCACGACGGACGGACACAATAATCCCCTGTGGGCTGGTGTAACCAGGAGGTTCCTACCAGTATGAACTCACTGTCTGTTGTTGTATCCTCAAATCTTGTAACTCAATTTTAAACCCACTTCCCAATGTGGTATCGACTGCAAACTTGGTATACTTATGGCATACTGATGACAATACTATATTCTATCATTAAAACGAAAATATATATATTTTTAAACATTATTTTTTATATGTTATGTTTCAGCTTGGGTCTAATTGTCCACGCTCAACTCACGTTGGCTGTAACGGGCCACGGCCCCTTACGTTATGGCAAGCTTCGGGACCACTTCCTGGAGTCGTGGAGTTCTTCTATTACTAGTATAGTACATTTCATTAGAGCGTGTTTTAAAAAAAGTTTTTTTAAATAAAACTTTTTTTTTGTCTCAGTTAGTTGGGGTGGAGGACAGGCAACCATCAAACCGCCCAAACTGTGCACAATTTTGGATACATTTCTTGGAAAACACTCGGAGGGCTGCAGAGCAACACAAAATAACTCAGCCTTGACAGAGACGCACAACACTGCGACTAACAACCCACAAGCACTTGCCAGCCACAACACCAAATGTGTTAGGCAAAACATAAACAGTTTTTCGTTTATGCAACAATGTTTAAATCTATTTTATAGCGAATAGCTCTTAAAAGGTGCCTGCGACAACTTGTTTTAATCTAATTACATATCTATTACGAAGGTTATTTCCGTATAAATGCAAACTTGTGCATTAAACAAGAGACCTTTTGTGGTTTTTCAATTATTCCATGTGGTTAACCTGCAATTGAAAATGGTCCACAGCCGCCTATCAATGTGAAGGTTGCAATGAGACCTTTAACTCCCCCGTGCAATGTGGGCAGTCATGTGAAGGAACGCATGCTTTGTGATACCATGACCCCTGTCGCACAATAGGGGCACAGAAGGAGGAGGAGGAGGTTTGAACTGATGAACCATGCACTGCTTTGGAGCCACAACACGACTCCTTATATTTGAAACTAAACTATATTTTTTTTTTTAGCAGGTAAGGCCCACAGAAGCGACCTGGCTATCACAAATGACAACTCAACGAAGTGGCTGATGTGGGAATGCATAGCAGCCAAATACTCTAAACGCACGTTGATTCTAAATGTGGAGGGAAAAACCGGAGGACCCGGAGAAAAATCCACGCGACCTCGGGGAGAGAGACATGCAAACTCCAAATATACAGGTGTAAGTGTCCGGATCGATCCCACGACCTCCTGGATACCAGGTAAGTGCGTTAACATCTCGCCACCGCGGTGTGAGGTTATCACTGGGGGACAGAAAGATGGCATGGTACAATAATCTGAATATAGCTGCAAGTGAAAAATGTAAAAGGCCAAAGGCTACAACTATTAGTCAGCTGATTAAAATTCTACATCACGAACTTTGACATAGAAACAGTCGAACATAGAAACAGTCGAACGATGCTCAAGTGAGGTCCATCTTCGACGAATATTCCATCTCAATTTGAGTTTAACGTCGAGCATGAAATCCCGCTTGAACCCGCGGCCAACGTCACGAGCGTGCAACGGTCTAACCAGATGGGATTCTGGTTCTCAGCTCCAGCTATCGTGCTGATGGGCATGGCTTCGCTCTCCTCTGTCCTGCACTCCACGGCAGGCTATCCAGCCCCGCACTCCCCACAAATAGGTGTCTCGTTCTCACACAACACCGCACGTGCCTTGTCCACGTACGCCATACATTGAGGGTGGACACACAAGACACAAACATGCCTCCTCCGCAGGGATTCATTTCTCACTGAATATTTTCCGGTTTCGCTGGTAGACTGGAGTAGGTGGCATGTGACTATGTGCCGCATCCATTGGAAAATAGGTATACTGTAAGTGGAGTGTCAGGTGCAGAAATATGTCACAGGTCATGGACCCAAACATACCCGGCAGAAATGCGGCCCTTCGTGTGCGCTTGCGCAAGCACACACACATGCGGCGCGAGTGTTCAACTCATGACCACTCTGTTTTGCACCACCAAATATAGGTGTGTGTGCAGTCAGGCATTCCACCTGAACATGTGAGACTTCAGTATGATGACAAGTATGACTAATTTATAAATTAATACTTGAGAAAAACTTGCTTTAGATAAAAAAAAAGTTGCCACACCTTCAATATTTTAAAACTTTGTTAAGTAAAAAAAGAAACCAATCTCTAAAATAGCATACACATGTTCGATTACAAAATGTAATTTAAGGCGTCCAACAAATCTTTTCTTAAATATGAATCACGTTATGAGCACAGGAAACGCAATTCAGGGTCACCGTCACCACCTTCCAAATTCCCAACCTCTCGCATTATTGCCAAACGATGCGTAATCACGAATCGCGTTCTGCGAGCAGGAATAGGCCCAGGAAATGCCTCATCTCCTCCAGACCTCCACCGCTGGGCCCAATTACCACTTCCGAAAGCAGTCAGCCCAGCCTCTCACAATAAACAGCGCGCTGGCATGAGATAATGCCCGCCGTTTGGACTCCTTTTGTACAGGGTACAACTCGCATTCTTGGGTAATGACACGTAGATGGGTTTAGTTGCTGTCGAGGAACTGTGGGTCACTTGAACTCTTGCCAAGGCAGGAATCATGGCTGTCACAAAAACACTCTATTAATAGCACTTTTGTCGTCACCTATTTATAAACATGCACAGCAAAGGGCCAGTCAACAACATGTCGGATGCCCAAAAACAGGCCTTACCCTTACGTATGTCCCCCGTGGTCAGAATTTATCAGCATTGTCAATGATTATTTATACCACATCTACCATGCAGTACATCTCGAGGCACGAGAACAAATTGGTATTTGAAATGATGACTCAGTAAGGAAGTGATTTCAGACCAAATACTACGTTCAAAAATATGGTATAAGTTGTATACCCAAAGATCTAAATCGAACAGCCCAACTCTGCTCAAGTCTTTTGTCCTTTTTATTAACTTCATTCAGTTATGCATATGCTAAACTCATCGTTTGTGACTGCATGCATCAATTATATCCGGCTAAGCTGTTCCTCTACTTCGGAATCAATCTTCCGCGAGTTTGCGTTGGGTTTGCGTTGGTGCGAAGCGGATGCCGACGCGAAGCCTTTGGTGATAAAGACCGAGCGCGTCTCTGCGCGTGCGCGCGCGTGCGGGCTCGTAGCTTCCCAAGCCAGGCGCGGGGCAGTTGCCTATTCCGTCGGAGCGTGCGCACGCCCCGCCCCGGAGTGGACACGCTCCCCAGGCAAGGGCCGTCCCCGAGAGCAAAGCAAAACAGAGCGGCGAGGCCGAATGATGTGACGAGGGGACCCGTGCTCGTAACGCGTCTCCACAATCGGCCCGTCACGGCAGAGCAAGGGGGACTCGTCAAACCCAGGGGTTCTCTCCCTGCCGACACTAACGCCACTGTGAGCCTGGCTGACCCCCTTTACACCCGTGGCCATTTTTACTGTCAAAACGTTTAAAACTTTTCAGCGACTCAGGTTTAAACGCTTACACATGCTTCCCTTTGGCAAATGCAGGTCCGGCAATTCAAGCAGTTGTGTGAAATCCTTTGGCCGGATAGTTAGAACACGGCCTCCCTCTCAAAGAACTCGAGAGAGACAGCGCAGGTTTACAGGTCGCACGAGCACGAGATGGCTCATCCCGTCTTTGCTGTACGTACTTGCACGAGACCGTGGCTCGACTGGACGAGCGCCGTGGCAAGCGCTACATTTCACCGGCAGGTGTAAAACAACCGAGATGCAACCAGGCGGTTTCATCCGCATGCATCCTCCACTCACGTGTGAAGCAAGAGAGCCTGGACTGGTCAGCAAGCTACTCACATAGCAGGTCCGAGGACATCTTCAGCACCCGCCCACACGAGCCCTGAAAAACAAGGGACAAGGTCAGTGCCATGGCGCGACCTCTCCGTCGCGCGCAAACATTCCCTCGTTTATTTATTTCAGAAATGTTTAACCGCGACGAAGTCCCACGAAGTCAATGAAAGACTCAATTAACCACCAAAAAAACACATCGAAATAATGCGCACGCATTCTAGATTGTTACGTAAACTGCTGCTGCCAAATACAGTGCTGGAGGAGAATTCTCGGGAAGCTATGAACCTAACCTTGACCAAATCACCTGGAATCAGCCTGATCTCATCAGTTCGGCAATATTGTGCTAAATCACAAGTAGCAAAGCCATTTACAAGCTTACGTGTAAACCAATTAGTCTATGGGCCAACACCAAATATTTTAATTGTTGGCACCACGTAACTTATACCAACATATTAAAATTTCCCAGAGAGTGAAGTGTACAATAACCTTATTTAATAAGCATGCTATTACACAATACACTGTATTAGCCATATGCACAAACTGGAATTGCTAAATATTTGCTACTGCTTGTAGTACTGAATTCTGCTCAGATCCACGGACTAAATGTGTGGTTGCTACTGCGTGAGTTTTTGCGGCCGTGCCACATAACTCTCTGATGTGTTTTAGGGTTTTAATGCTGCGTGTTGGTCACCTTCTTCAGAAACCGAAAGCTCTCGGCGCACGGCTAGCGAAAGGTTGCAGATCGTACCATTCAAACATGGGGCACAACCAGAAAACAAACGTCTAAAAACACAATCCGGGAGTGCAATCCGAGATTGCAACATGAAACAAAAAGAGGACGCAGCAGCATTCAAACGCTGACACAATGAAGCAATGTGCTTGACAAATTACTGTATCTGAACACAACTCACAATCCCACACGTAGGGCTTGAGCCGGCGTTTGGAATCATTGTACCAGTGTACCTGCACGGCACTAATGTCGTGTTGCCTATGAGTCACCCGCTGGTGGATATGCGACTACAACTCCCTGGGGACTGAGGTACTGTTATAGGTGGATATGTGATATGGTTGAACAAGTGAACATCTTTAGAAAATATGACCGTTACATCCACGCCCAAGTCAGATACTGGACAAAGTTGAAGCGCAAACTGCTTTAAATGTGGGAAACGTATTGCTGCGCTTTAGAAGCGAATGTATGCAAGATTGAGAATTACAAGACTGCATGTGAAAAGGTCGGATTTGTGAACGTCTATCACAAACGACTGTTACACTGTGTACTGCTCAGGGCGGAAATGTGACGGTCGGATATGAGACGTTGCACTGTACTCACACTGTCACCGGCAGCAAAACAAGTGAATAACCTGAGTGGCAAAGGAAATGCCAAGAAATTTTGGAATACCACTGAAGCAGAAATATTCAAGCTAAGCGGCGCGCAATTGTCCTTATGGACATTCGTACAAACTACTTTTAATTTAGTTTTTGAGCTGCATCTGTTTACTTTGTAACCAGCCACTGAATAATAGTGGTGTTGTAGGTACTGTATACGGAACGCAAGAATTCGTGTGCCACTCAATAAGCATATGGGAATGTGAAGTTTCATTTTTCTTTGCTCACATCCTCTGAGTGTGTTAAAGCTATCTAAAACTATTGCTAATTTTTATTTTACCAGGTAAGGCCCACTGAGCTATGGAGCTCTTTTACAGAAGCGACATGGCCACAAATGATAACTCAACAAAGTGGCTTATCGTGTGGAAATGTGTCGCAGCCAAATACTCTCAACGCATGTTGATTCTAAATGTGGACGGAAAAACCGGAGGATCTGTAGAAAAATCCAAGCGAGCAGAGGGAGAGAGAGAAAGACACACAAACTCCAAATACACAAGCGTTAGGGTCGGGATCGAGCCCATTACCTCCTGCATACCAGGCGAGGGAGTTAACATCTTGCCACTGCGGTGCCCGTATTGCTCTTTGTGTAAAAGTAAATTACTGAAAATGTCACTGTGTGTTAATAATTAAACGTTGCTCAGAATCCCTTTTGTATTCTTCTCCGCGTTTATGCCTCTATACTACGACTCTATGTATGAATTGTAACGCATTCTTAAACTCCATTGAGCAACTGGTAAACATTGAGGGATTGTCTTAAAATTTGTAGTGCATAAGGTTAAAAAGAAACTGAATAAAGCCAGCAACTGTGACCTTGAAAACAACAAACTTGAATTTCGAGTGGCACCCTAGCAAGAATCAATTACTAAATAAACGTACTTGTTTTTGCACTATACCATCCATCGGTATTTTAAAACATAAAACATTAGACTGCGCAGATTTTCACAGTTGTGCTGTACAGCTTTCCGATGCGATTTTCGAGATTTGTTTGGCATGAAGTCCGAAGTTTCACTCCATGTACTGGCGGCTCATCAGGAATGGTTCCTGAGGAAGAAAAGGGTCCCAAAGAAAGTCCTGCAGTGAACGTTGGACATCAGATGGAACGGCGTGCGGTAACAACCCGACAGCATGTTAGAAAGCTATAGAACATCAGAGAGTGTCGGCATAGCTAAAGACACCCTGTTAACGCCACGCTTGATCCTAGTTCGCCACGATTATACAAGAACATTCGATCCAAAAATCCTGACAATTTATGGGATAGCTAAAACCTCTTTCACACACCACTTCTGTCATGTCACTGCTGGATGAGGACCTCTCAATGCCATGTGGATCGTGTGGGTTATTTTGGCCATACTTCACCAAGCTGATCAGTGCAGTGTTGAAGGTGGCAGATGGTATGGATGCGATATCATAGAAGTGTAGTTCAACACATTTTTATGCACTGCCCTCTGCTGCCCACTGCACGTAAGACGTGATAACCAAAACCACGTGGGGATGCCTTTTCTGTGTTGTACCTGGATGCTGTTGAAACTCAAATTCGTTTTAAAGACTTAAGGGAAGGGTCGTGGAAAGAGTGATTATATCATTTGATAATTACTTTACAACTAGCCTCTTGCCCATCCAAGGACGGGTGTATTGCAGTAAATCTTAAACTTGCAAGCAAAAAGCAGACCACGACGTGATATTCATTGCATCCATTCGTGTGCAATTTGTAAGGCCACGGTGACACAGACTTATTTCATTTAAAGGTTATAATCCCTCGTTCATCATGACATCCTTTTTATTTGTCTCAATAGCATTATGGAGATCACGTAACGTGAGGATTCTGCCTGTGTAGTGAGGGTTGTAATTGTGAGGGTTATAAGTTGACGCTGAGGAGGGGGAAGGAGGCGCCTCGGCCCCCCATGTGGAGTGACGTCACCCGCTAATTATTATTAATGGCGAGGGGGTGTCCATTTGGAGGACGTCACCTCTTCATGATTATTAATGAGGGGGGCTGGTCGACGCGGAGTGACGTCACGCACGGGACACACAAACATTATTGGCTCATTATAGTAGTAAATGGTTAAAACAATGGGGGAAAGTTTCTTAAACTCAGCTGCCCTCTGTCGACCCAGATGTATAAATGGGTAAACCTCAGTTCTTTGCTCAGCAGGTTTTATATTGTGGGATAAAGTCTAAGTACTCTCACCTTTACTAAACGTCTGGCCAAACGTAGTAGCGTCGGGTAAAAATACCCTCTTAGAAGGGCACCCGAAAGCTACCTTTCGTTGAGACACTTCTGCAAGCAATGCCATGAGCAGGAAATTGCCAGGGCCGTACCTTTAATTGTTACTTCATGACCGGACGAGCTGAGCATTGCCGAAACTCCAGATTCCAATGACCTCGATGTAACTGATTATAGCCAGTGTTGGTTTGGAGAGCAGCCAGTCTCGTCATCCCAATTCCGGCCCTTACAGAACTATATCAAATGATTACAGAGTCTCCGAAAATTTCCTGGCCCGGAGGGCTGCCCTGTACCACTTACTCCACGTGTCACAAAAAAACAAACCTTCTCACTCGTTGTGGTTTTACGGCTCTTGGAAGTTCGTGACCGCAAGCACTCACGTGCCCGCCCCCCCTCCCCAAAACCCAACCCATCTGACAACGAAACGCTTAATTGTGATGTCCACCCACACACATGCAGGCATGAGAGCATGATTTCAACTCTACTCATCCAGCAAAGGTGCAAAAAGTTACAGCTCTGACCATTAGTCGAGGTTAATTAATCAAATAACAATAATAAAAATAAATGACTATTTTTGTTCGTGGATTACTCGGGCACCTTTAAAAATAGCGGCCATCCCCTACACCTTTTCTCCTGAAGGCGGGAAACCCCTGCCACGAGCCACGGCCAGAGTGACACGGTTGATGATATCAATGATGTCACCAAGCACAGCCCAGCACCTCCCGTCCAGTGGCACACATGGGAACAGAGGTGAGACTGTTCCCCCCCACCAATGATTGTGTTATGGTATAATCGATGACTTATACAATCAGATATACTGTATCTACAAAATATACATTACTGCTGCATACAACGTTTTAACCGCAGGTGAAAACAAGAAACAAAAAGCCCGATATAGTTTGTTTTTTTGCTGTGAATCTAAAATAATATCCATGTCATAACATAGAGTATATACGGTAAAAGGTCAAGCAACAAGACTCGATTATGTAGCATTCAGCATCTCTTGAGAGAGAAAAATATCTCCACTGGATGTTTTATTGGCACTCATGTGGTCGTATCTTTAAACTAAAACCAAACAACTGTCAAATAAACTCCATACGTAGGCTTTCACGACCAATATTATGATTCATAATTGGAAAAACAAAATCAATTGTCACATTTGCGGCACGTGACGTGTTGATTTGGTTGGCTTTGTGTCCGGTGGTGGAGGCTGCATAGCTTTATCTCACATTATACAGCATGATATAACTCCAAATAAACCAATAACGTGTCAAATACGATGTTTTTAAAAATGTATTTTGTAGCACGCCCCGGGCTAAATTTACTTTCAAGATTTGAATGGCGTTTCAATTTAACGCAATTCTAAGTTGACGTCAACAATAAATGCTCTCGACTGAAATTTCTCTGCATTAAAAAAAAACTTTTACTCCGCAGAGAGGAAAAAAAATCGCTGAATTGGCTGCTCATAAATGTAGCAATGATAAGCAAACTCAAAAATATGTTGACTCAACTTCTAATTTTAGCTTGGCACGTTCGGGTTGGCATACAGTCCGAAAATGTTCTGTTTATGTGGATCGGTTTCCCAGAACATTTGGCTTCCAATGCGGACACACGGAGAACGCGAAAGAGCATTCTTACGAGTGGAGCTAAAGCACTTCAAGGCAACACTGTAAGGATAATACTGTACGTCGCATATTCCAACTCGCTGGGTGCCGAGGTGCTGTGTGGGTGGGCAATGGGAGAGGGTTAAGATATATGAACATCTGTGGGAAATGAGTTACATCATGAGTGGACACGTATAGGGTACGGGTAAAAAAATGAAATCTTCACGTAAATCGCTTTAAATATTGTCAAATGCCTCACTGTAGCTCAGAAGAAAGTGAATGTATTTGAGATTAGGAATGCAATACTGAGTGTGAAAAGGTTGGATTTGTTAACGTCTATAGAAAATGAGTTTGCCCATGGTCATATCTCCTTGCACTGGGTGTGCCGCAGTTAATTCAGGATGCTGCTGCAAAGTCTGAATATAAAATGTGTCTTTGCATAAAATGTAATTTCTGATTTTGATGTGATATGACGTGAGTATAGTGCTTTGCATTTTAACGTTTATGCTCTAATTTAGAACAAAAAAAAATTGAAATATGATTTATATTTAAAAGTGATGTATTTTGCATAGGAGTATTTGTTTTACGATGTTATTTTACCCTAGGAATGAAGAATATTTTATCGTGTTAAATATTGAAGTTTAACACGTAAATTCAACAAAAACGCACAGAGTTTCATCACTATCATCAGCCATGGTCAATCCACTGCTGGATGAAGGCCTCACAAATCCACCGATATTTCAAAGAGAAAATTCATCAAACTCTTCCTCCCAAATTAGGCGTAAAAAAACTGACATTAGTTCGTGGCAACTTTGCAAGTTATGCGTCAGTGTAATGAGCTGATGATGCCGTTTCACACAAAAAGAGTATTGCGTCTGCATGCTGTAAATATGTTTGTAAATGCACGGATTTGTAGCCCTGTTCTGTATTTTCTAGGATGTGTTTTGGGATTGTATCGCGTGTTGAATGAGAGAAGCTCCCAGCACGTAGAGGGAAACGTCAAGACATCGTGCCCGACAACACAGAGTTCAGTACAATCCTAAAACAAGTCAGAGGCCACAAACACAGCAGCACAACCGTGCATGCCTATGCAGCATTCAATGTATGACTTTATTATGGAATAATGTAAGGCTATATATATCCGATTGTGTCCATTTGTTCAAGCGCGACCATAACAAAACATTACAAGCACTCCAGGAAATGATATCTGCTGCTGCGAGCAAACGAAAACGGGAGAAAAAAAATCGTCTCCTCTCAGCTGTGCACAACGCCACAGGGCTCTATAACACGTCTAGTTTCGGAGCCTGAGACAATCCACTGCGTGCCAAACTGGCATTACAATTCACGTAGGAAAACCAAATATGGAGTTTTCTTGCTGCGCCTAAAACACACACACTTTGGCAGCTTTGCGTGGCATGATCAGAGACTAAGCGCTCCCGAATCGGGGAAAACCAGCGCTGCTACACACGGCTCTCGGATGTGTTTTCTGGTTGTGCCGCGTGTTGATCAGCCCAAGCTCCTGACGATCCGCTGGCAACTTCTTCAGCAACTGAATTGATGGAACTGAATCACTGAGGCTCTCGGCACGCGGAACGAAACGTCGGGCATCATGGAAAACTGAAACGAATATTGAAGGTCCCAGCTCCCTGGAGTGAAACGTTGGACATCGTGCCAAAGAACACTCAGTACAATCCAAAAACACGTTGGAACGTTAATCGCAATAACCTTTGTAACAGTAGAAACCAACATCAAAATTCACACTCAAATCTGGTGTCAAATTCATCCATCTGCTCGTCTCTGGTGACAAACACAGGTAGGTGTAACTATGATAACTAAAACTGGAACAATAACTAGAATAGCTGTTGCACTGGCGTGATAATGCCTGCAAGCGGTTTGTCGAGGTCAAGTGTAAAGTGCATCCTCAATAACGTGAGTGGATATGCCGCGTCCCGCATATCATAGGGGTTTTTTTGCGAACCCTTACTTACATTTATACGATTTGGGAAAAACTGAAAACCGCATTCCCCGAAGCTCAAAAACTGTAGCTGTATCTCCACAACAGATCAGAAACGTCACGGAACAAGCAACCCCAGCTTTGTACTGAACTCTACAGTAACAGTAACATTAGAACACGCTAAATGTGTCATACTGTAAAATCACCTCCACCCAACACAGAGAATTAGTAAGGGTTGTCACGTGAACAAAATGTGTACATTTGTTACTACTTTTCAGCACACCGGTGTGTGTTAGACAGAAAACCCACATCAGGCGATTGCCAGAATTCTGACAATTACCTGATGATGCTGGTTGCAGTCACCAGCAAAATGTCGTATTCAGAACTGCAAAAAATGTGGGTTTAGTAATAGGTTTTTACCCTTTCAACTGGTACAAAAACTGATACATTTATACAAGGGATCATGTTTGCAATAACCACAACACAAGCAGTCAAAATGCAAACAAAAAGAAACAACTCTGATAATGATATGCACTGTCCTTGAAGTTTACGCCTTTTGGCGTCATCTGGTCCAACACCAATGGAGACTAGGCTCTAAGAAAAGCTGTCTCGGGTGTGGACCAATCAACTTGAAGGATAGTGCATATCATTATCAGAGTTGTTTATTTTAGTTTGCATTTTGACTGCTTGTGTTGTGGTTATTGCAAACATGATTCCTTGTAAAACGGTATCAGTTTTTGTACCAGTTGAAAGGGTAAAAACCTATTACTATATTTTGCCACTGGTAAAGGAGATGTCTCATGTGGGTTTGCTAATGCGTCGGTGTCCTGGAGTAGTAACAACGCTTTCTTCTCTTTACAGCCCTGAGGAGTCCGTGGTGGGAATTCCACATTACTATGGCCTGGGACAAGTCAAATCATGAGACCAACACGTAACATAAATGTTGGCCTAGTCCCATGGACTAAAAGTGGTACTCGATCCTGAATTGGTGATGGGCTGAGTTAACCCCTAACAAGGATTTTAACTCTCAACCTTTTAATCTACCAAAGTATATCTTTTACACACCAATGGTTAGTTCGTGACTATTGTGTAATAATGGTTCGTGCACTATTCAGGGAACGTGTGACAGTATTTTACACTTTCTGACGGCATATAGAAATTATAGGCTAGTTTCGGAAATGTATTTCTTTGTCCAAATATATCTTGATCATGATTATGACACTTTTTGCTTGGCCTTTTTCAACGTGTAATGTCCAACTTCTAAAATCCACAAGGCGTTAGCGCCATCGAGTGTTCTTCTGGGCTCGTAGAAAACATGGAATATTTAACAAAAATGTGTGCAATTTTCTTCAAAAAGTCAGTGATTTTCCTGCTCAATTGAACATTGAGGGTGGTGTTCATATCTTGTTTACAAACAGGAGCCAGTGGTGGAAATTCCACATTCCAATGGCAAGGTTAGGTCTGTCAAGCAGAACTGTGGACTTCCCCACGAAGTGGTACTTATTATACATGCAATGTACAAAACATATTTAATTTTATTGCATTACAAACATGTACATCGTACCTCGAAAACGAAAGTTAATACAGTGCCCGCATTAGATGTTTGTGAAAAAACACGTGCTGTATTAATATGTAGGCATCTTTCAATGCTGAAGATACATTTTAAAAATACGAATCGAAAATGTATGTTATTCATCGAGGAGGATGTTAGTAAACAACACAAAACAGTGTACAAACAACATATGCAGCAGAGTGCATGCCCTTCTTTTCTGTAAGCTTGGCATCTGTAATAAGACCAGGCAGGCATATTTTTTTTATTTTAAAAGTGATCCTAAAAACTCCTAATATACAGTATAATAACGGCACAAACAATAGCTTATATATAATCAATTAACTTTCGGGGAGACTTACAGGTGAAACTTTTACGTTTCATCAACAGTGTTTATTCATAGCCGAAGTGGAATTAAACTTTTGGTTGAATTTTGCAGTACTGTATTTTTTTCTGTTTACACACCGATACGTTACACATAAAGAGCATTGTTGTAACGCTGTACTGTAGATCTCCTTTTAACGTAGGAAGATCCACAATTCATGTAGAGAACTTTAATTTTTTGGCAGTTCGTGGGTCCTGGGAAAAGGGGGGGGGGGAACCCCGCAAGAATCTGCAGTATTCCCAAACTCTATAGGTGGTCCCATTGCTGGTCGTGAGCCAAACAGCACTTACAGCTCCAAATTCAATAAAAGCGTTTGCAAAAAAAAAAGCTGTCAATTTTTCCATGCACGTTTTCACAGCGACATCTGTAATACCGCGTTGTTTAGAGAGGCAATAAAAAAAAACCTTTTCCTTGAAAGCGGCATTTAAATTGGCCTGCCGTTCACTGATGTGTATTTATACACAGCCTCTTTGTGTTCCCTGTCTTACGTTTAAACTCTGACTGGGCATCTGTGTTGTAAATTATTCTGCCAAGTTTAGGGTTGCGGGAGCTCGAAAATATTTTTTGTGCGAACCATTACCCAACTAAAGTTAGCGGTACAGTACAAACGTCGCTTATCTCACTCTCGCTGGGCACTTCGGTACCTGTATAGGAGGGCGCTCATTATTTATTTGGTGATGCTGCTGCGTTGACAGCAGTGCACATGAACAATCTGCAAAAAAAAACTCTAACACACTTGTCATCAACACTGCTTTAAAATCGAAAACAAATCTGCGACGTTTCGGGCAATAACCCTTCGTCATAGCACGTGTGCCAATTGTCTATATTGTTTTCCTTTAAAGGCAGTTTTGTTGACGATTGCATAGGTCTTCTTGGTTCTTTCGGTAAAGTCACGTAAAAGGGAAATAATAAAATAGTAAAAATATAACATAATAAAATACTATTCTCACGACGTTTCGGCCACAACGCAAGCAGCTGTCCTCAGGTGAAGAACAGGTCTGTCGGAAAGACAGCGTCTGACCTGTTCTTCACCTGAGGA
>CM025631.2:8642330-8693307 GCA_014621495.2 Entosphenus tridentatus | reverse complement strand
ACCTGCACCCAAGGTCTCAACTTCCTCACCTGGGGCCCCCCCCATGCTCACCTGGGTCTCTCCCCCCCCCCCCCTCACCTGGGTCCCCCCCCCATCCTCACCTGGGTCAGTATCTCTCCTCAACCCGCCCTCTCACACCTGCAGGAGAGCCGACGATGCCGGGCAAGCGAGGGAGGCCCCTGAAGCTTTCTGCTGTATCCGTGAACAACGGCAAGGAGTCTTCAGTGACCACGAAGGTGAAAGGTGATGTCCTCGATTGTTTCACGTAGCAGCAAGCTGTCAAAATTATTTATTGTTATTCTGCAGTAGGTTCACGGACTAAAATGTCGATGAATTGACGTATCAAACGATGGATATGGCAGGTAGGCAGATGTGATTTGTGTCATTTTCCAGATGCGGTAGTTTACAGCATTTAGACTGCTAACTTGCCATTGTATTTACATTGAGACCTTTGCCAGTAGCAGGATATAGTAATAGGTTTTTACCCTTTTATCTGGCACCAAAACTGTCATCTTTATACAAGGGATCATGTTTGCAATAACCACAACACAAGCAGTCAAAAATGCCAAAAAAAAGAGACAACTCTGATAATGATATGCAGTGTCCTTGAAATTGATTGGTCCACACCCGAGACAGCTTTTCTTAGAGCCTAGTCTCCGCTGGTGTTGGACCAGATGACACCAAAAGGCGTACAACTCAAATGTTTGCATTTTTGACTGCTTGTTGTTGCCATTGTAGTCGATTAGAGAGTCAGTGCCCCGTCATCACCTGGTTCTCCCCTCCTCACCTGGGTCAGTATCTCTCCTGAACCCGCCCTCTCACACCTGCAGAAGAGCCGACGATGCCGGGCAAGCGAGGGAGGCCCCCGAAGCATTCTGCTGTGTCCGTGAACAACGGAAAGGAGTCATCTTCAATGACCACGAAGGCGAAAGGTGATGTCCTCGATTGTTTCACGTAGCAGCGAGCTGTCAAAATGATTTCTTGTTATTCTGAAATAGGTTCACGGACTAACATGCCTTTCAACCTACTTAATTTTACAATTGACGTATCAAACGAAGGATATGGCAGGTGGGCACATGTGATTTGTGTAGTTTTCCAGATGCGGTAGTTTACAGCATTTAGACTGCTCACTTGCCATTGTAGTCGATTGCAGAGTGTTGACTTCTGGTTTTCTCCTAGTGTTCTGTTTATAGAGATGTACATTAGTGCTGGACGATTAATCGATTTCAAATCTCAATCGCAATTTGAAATAATGCGATTAGCAAATTGCAAAGGCTGTGATTTTTAGAAATTTGAAAAGTCCTATTACTTTATGGAAATTGTTTTATTTTTTATTATCATAACTTTATTTATTTAACTTAACAATTGTTCTATGTTTGATTGTTCTATTTCAATTAAAATATTTTAATAAATACATGTTGGAAGTAATTCATATTTTTGAAGTTCTCATCCTTGCATTAGAATATAACGAGCAGTTCATATTTTGATGGTATCATGTGGTGATGCTCCATCACATGTTTTAAATCTATTAAACAGTGAATATTGAACTGAAGCTAGACTTTAAAAAATGTAATCGCAAATCAAATCGCAATATCTGTCAGAAAAATCGCAATTAGAGATTTTCCACAAATCGTTCAGCCCTAATGTACAGGCTCATAATGATATTGAGAGATGGTAAGAAGGGCATGTGCTTTTTGTGTTTAGATCTTCCCCCACACCTCCGATTAGCACAGTTGGCTACGTACGGTGCAAAATAAGTTCAACATGCATCCATACATTGGCGAACCGATACACCTGAGAAATATACTGACTTTATAGAATAGTTTGTGAGCTTTTGGGCAGGACAATGTATGAGACTATTGACAGAAAAATAGTCAAAGGAGATGATGCACTTGAGAAGACAACCACCACAGAAATGGAGCGATAATATAAGTAAATTTGCATGTGTGAGATGGATGGTGGCATCCCAGCACCAACCATGATGGACACTTTACTGCAAGAGAGGAGTGGTATGAATATTCAATGATGATAATTTCATCCAGCAACGGATACACAGTGGCTGATGATGACTGCGACGAGTGTGATTGACAATACACAGCATAGCATTTGCACACAACGCACACAACACTCAAGTGCTTTTTCCTTACATTGCTTCTGTCTGTGCCCCTCTGTAGTCACTCACCCGTCACACCGGGGTAAACCCGGCGCTGTGCTGGCAATTGGACAGGGCGACGTGGGTCAGCTGGGATTAGGCCCGAACGTCATGGAGCGCAAGAGACCAGCCCTGGTACACATGCCCGAGCCTGTGCTGCAGGCCGTGGCCGGGGGTATGCATTCCGTGTGCCTGGGCAAGAGTGGTAAGGTAAGCAGCCACTTGGCCTCCGCTGGGATCGGTGACATTGCCCAGCGTTAGCGCGATTGTGACAGAGATTTGCATTATAAGCCCTGCGGCCGTCCTGGTTGGTAATGCTGGTGTATTATTAACCATAATTACGCGCCGCATGCTTCGCAGTGGATGTCGCAGAACCTGTGACGTTAATTAAAAAAAGACTAGGCTGGCGTCTCAGTCCAAATTCGCCAAATTTGTATTATTACTTGAGAATTACTTAATTGGGGAAACCAATCGCAGCATTGCCCTGCTGTTGGCAGACAGTTGCCCACTTGTAGGCCAGTGCTGCAAGCTAAACTACTTAAATAATTGGATAGCACATAGCGCTAGTCGCAATCACCACAACTTCAACAACTGATATTCTACACAGGTGTGCCAAACTTGAACTTACACCACATCAACAAATAGCTGGATAGTCCGGCTCTAAAGCATCAAAGCACTTTAACAAAAACGTCCTTGCCGTCACTTTTTCTCCAACGTTTTTGCCACCGACCCCCCCCCCCCCCCCCCGCGTTCCCTTGCCAGGTGTACACGTTTGGCTGCAATGACGAGGGAGCGCTGGGCCGAAATACGGTGGAGGATGTAGAAGAGGCCATGCCTGGCACAGTGACGCTGCCGGAGATCGCGGTGCAGGTGTCGGCAGGGGATAGCCACACGGCCGTCCTCACCGAGTTTGGATCCGTCTACTTGTGGGGGACCTTCCGAGTGAGATAGAAATCGTTCCAATGTCATTTTGCTCACTTAAAAACGTAACGCTTTCAACTACGATCCAAATATACAAACGGGGTTGCTGCAAACATTACTCCAACTTAAGTCCCTTACGGGCAGGTTAGTAAAGCGAATTCACAATAAAAGGTTCGCATGCTCGCCAAAACAAAACCGTGGTCTTGCTGTGAAAGCATTTACACATCAGCACTGGCCGTCTGTTCATCGGTCCGTAACGTTGTGGCACAATGACTGGCAAAAATGATCAACTAAGATTGGGACCATAGTGTAGGATGTTGTTATTATGGATTTACTCTCATGAAAACTGATCAAATTGATAAAATTGTTGCCAGAAACTTGGGTGACACAAACTATTGCAAAATAATTTGCAAATACTTTATGCAAACAAATTTTGTCAAGACAGCGAGCTGTCGGTTTCCAGACTGGTCATTCAATACTAGTGGGGTAGTGGTGGTGCACACCTGCAATCCACCACTGTTCAGGTGAGGTTTTGTGGATCACATAAATGCTGTGAAACGCCCATTCCGTGAGCATCGAGGTGCCATACCCTGACTTGACAGGAAAATGCAGTACAGCAAATGTGGACTCCACCTGTTCAATCTTGTTGCTATAGAGTGTTGCACTCGTGCACATGTGACTTTTCTTCGGGTGATTTGGTCGGCCGAAAACACCTTCATATATAGAGGACCACAGAGCTCGGGTTGGAATTTGGCGCCAGCTCACCACATGTCTGCCTTTCCTGCTGGCCTGTGCTTCCTCGCGCCTCTAAGTCATTTTCTCTCTTTGAGAGTGAGCGCATTCCGTGCCAGCACGTTATGAGTAAAAATTTGTATGAAACTGTTACATAATTCCATGTGTTTTGCAAGATTTTACCTCAATTATTTTATAACTACCGCTTTTTCGTCAATTTGCTGAGAGTTGAAGATCTCTCAATTACCATGTCAGTCATGTAGGTTGTTTGACCATACTTCACCATCCTGGTCAGTGCAAGTTGTTGAAGTGGGAGGGTGGTAGGAGACGCACTCCTGTTTCATATATCACTCACTGTTGGGTGGATATGGCCTTGAGGCCCAGAGCTTCCCCAAATTCTGTTTTTGACAGGAAAAAAAAAACGCATTGGTTATTTTTGTATTTTATGTCATTCGACAATGTAAACAACAGAAATGTATTTAAATCCAGGACTCGCCAAATTGCGAATGCGGTGAGTTTCAAACCATCAGGCATCTTACTAATGACTGCTCCAAAAACAATACACCTATTCTGGTTGTACAAGTGGCCTCCACTCAGCCACCCCGGATGCTTTGGAATGGCTTTACAAAATTAAAGACACAATCGTAGCCTTTTGTAATGTTTCAAACGCCGTACAAAAGAAGCAAGTATATATTGTTGTGTTGCAGGACAACAACGGCATTATTGGACTGCTGGAGCCCATGATGAAATGTCCCCTGCCCACCAAGCTCACCCTTGACACCCGTATAGTGAAGGTGGCCTCTGGTTCGTGCAATGTACTCGTATCGGTCATCGTTATTTGCATGGGCTCATCGAAACTTAAGTGGCTTTTTGGGTGTATGATAATCTTGCTGCATCACTGAACTCTGTTAGGGCCTCACATACTAGGGGTTTCCTGGGAAAACGTAATCACGTACATTTTCCCAAGACATTTAATCCTGACTTGATTGAAACTGCTCACATCAACTTCTGACTGTTTCATTGCATCACAGACAGCTGTACAATGAACTTTACTTCATAACCATTATCCAACCACTTATGGTAATAACCCTTTCTACCAGACATTAAACTTGTATTGGTTATCACATTTTTCCAGGACATCCCCTGATATGATAATTAGGAGCACAGTTTCTGAAATCCATAATATAGGTTTTATGGGTTAAATTGCGTAAATATATAAATGTGTCGTTACAACCTGCCACCACCCGACACAGCCAACTAGTAAGGGTTGTCACGTAAACAGAACGTGGCCAATTTGTCACTAGTACAGCACACCGGTGTGTTGGAGAGTCAAGCCACAACATTTACAATCTGAGTACGACGTTTCGCCAGTAATTACAACTAGCTTCATCAGGCGATGGACATAAATCTGGCTGTTGTAAATGTTGTGGCTTGGCTGTCCGACACACCGGTGTGCTGTACTAGTGACGAATTGGCCACGTTCTGTTTACGTGACAACCCTTACTAGTTGGCTGTGTCAGGTGGTGGCGGGTTTTAATTACACATTTATATATTTACGCAATCTAACCCAAGAAAACCTCCTATGGATGATATTGTTCGCGAAAGCCTACGTGAAATGTACAATATATTCATCTGTAGCTCGCAATGTGTATGAACATAGTTCCTTGATAATGGCACATCGTCCATTGGTAATTGTATTATCGTGGTGTTGTTTGTGCAGGGAATGATCACCTAGTGCTGCTGAGCGAGAGCAGACAGGTTTACACCCTGGGCTGCGGGGAGCAAGGCCAGCTGGGAAGGGTCGCGGAAATGTTCGCCAACCGTGGTGGCAGGAGAGGACTCCGTAAGCCAGCAGCTAAAGTTCACCCATGCGATAATACGTTCAACGTTTTAGTCATCGAAGTGTTTACAAACCCAAGATTCGTGATAAGCCAACCTTTAGTTGATGATCTGGCCGCATCTGCTGTGATTGCTCTTCTTATGGTCAGTGTCACTTCGTCCAAACGTTTTACTTTAGTCACAGTCAATTTTAGTTAAAGTCTTAGTCTGTGGATTTTCAAGTAGTCATTCTCTGAGTCGACGAAAGCAGTCAACGTTAGCAAAGCGCTTAGTTATTACATGGTGGTGTGAGGGGCATGGAATTTTTCACCCATCCCAATATTATCAGGTCAGACAATTGGTGACTGAGTGAATATTTTTATATGCACACTGTGTGTGACCAATTAAAACGTTTGGTCTGCCTCTACTACTGCGGTCTCTATTAACATTACCAACCTATCTTAGCCCACATCTTCATTCAGACTCGTTAAATTCATCTCGAAATAGTCACACTTTGGTTTTTGGTGGATCGGCATAGTCGTCGTCACGCTTGATGATTCGTCGAACTCAACAGTCGTCGTCGACTCAAATAAAATAGAAACACCTCATTGATGAATATTTTCATCACTACCTTCTACCTCACAAAATCAACACCGCTATGTCACGCGTGCAGTGCGTCTGCTGGTGCCACAGCAGGTGCACGTCAAAGCCAGGAGGGGGCACAGCCACGTTGAGTTCCTGGACGTGTTTTGTGGCTCATACTTCACCTTCGTGCTCAGCACAGATGGCAGCCTCTATGGCTTCGGCCTCTCAAACTACCACCAGCTGGGTGAGTCGCAAACGGACGAGAGAGAACAAACATTCGCGTACCCCCCCCCGCCCCTGTTGGAAATACCTTAAAATATACTGTACTTCCAATATCTGCATACTGTAAATTTTTGTTGTATCTACCTGTGCAACTGAGCAGATAAATTAAAAACTCAACACGTGTAAATAACGCCATAGAAGAAAAACAAGATTATAAGAGATGTTTCGGCCAATGGCTCTTCTTCAGGGCATCCTATCTTCTTGGCTGCCACTCCGTCGGCCGTCTCGAACCCCGGCCATCATCCCTTCCAGCAACGTGTCCTGCCGCACCACGCTTGTGTCATTAAATTGCATTTGCTTTCTAGGAACAGCCAAGCCAGACTCTGCATTTGTGCCCAATCTCCTCACTTCCTTTGAGAACTCCAAGACGTGGTTGGAACTTTGTGGCGGCCAGCACCATTCTCTCTGCCTCGACTCTGGAGGTAAGCATGCTCACATGGCCGTGCAAAGTTTAGCCACGCATCATTTTAATGGGGTAGACCAAGTTAGGATCTGGCCACCTTTTTTTTTGTAAAACATACACAGCCAAACAAATACAAATGTCACGTGTATAAGTGTTTGACGCTCCGATAATTATTAGCGTGTCAGCCCACTGGTAAAGTTGAAGAACAATTCTCAAAACGACATTTAGTAATGATCAAGTATTTAATTTCTAACACGAAAGATTGCACTGTAGAATTAATTCCATGACACAATCCTGATAGCACGATCAAGATAAAAATTGTGGGACAAGATAAAAAAAAGACAAAAATATGGAAGTGTCTCTTCCAGATGGCTCTAGAGGGTCCCTATAGAGAGTATTTGGCCTACTCTTTCACACTTGCTAGGCACGGCCGATCAGCAACCCGTGGTGAACCCGTTCAAAGAAACATTACCATCATTGTTTCAACTGCTGCGTTGTGAGATGGAATTGAACCGGCGATCTCTGGATTGCAAGTCACGTGTGCGGCTAATTGTTACACCACGGCAGCATTAGACCAAACGCCGGGTGTGGTCAAGCCTCCCGTCTCTCGCCGTGCTCTCAGGCAAGGTGTACAGCCTGGGCCGCGCCGACTACGGGCGCCTGGGACTGGGCAAGGGGGCACGTGACGTGGCGCTGCCCACGCTGGTGCCCACTCCCTCGCACATCAACTCCATAGCGTGTGGCGCCAGCGTCAGTTACGCCGTCACCAAAGACGGTAATGACACGGCATTCTCCGCATGTGCCACGCAGTCGTTGTTGCAGAGGTGGTCTCCGTGTTGTGTACGTGAAGATGAGCCTTAAGTTACAGGTGTCGGAAATTGTTAGATTTACACCACAAATTACTTTAAATTGTATGCGTTAATGTTGTAATATGCGCATGACAATGCAGAACAATTTAGGGCAAATATAATAGCGTGGAGGTTTCTTGGAAAGCGGAACTTGATAATGAACATTAACGTTGCGATGTGTCTGGAAAATATAAGTTTTAATCAGTGTGCACAGTCTGCTGTGACATGGTTCAGAAACACGCTTATTAACAAAGAAAAATGGAATATCAAATGGAAATGTGCACAAAGAAGCGTGGGTACATTCATACTTGGAATTGCACTGAGAGAGAAAGAGGAACATTGATTATAGGACTTACACGAATAAATTACAACATTAAAACTCTTAAGAAAAATCAGTGGGCTTGGTCAGAACATGTTATTGTTATCAAAGATGATGGATGATTGTCGAGAATAATGGCAGTGGCCAGCAAGGATGGAATGCGTCTCATGAGTTATGCGTCTTATGAGATATCCGCCAAGGAGATGAAGCAATGAGATCAGCTCGTGTTTAGGTGAAAGGTGGATTGTTACATCGCAGAAACTTGAGATGGCGGTGGCGGTGGCTTAGTGGGGAGGGCTTTATCCAGCAGTGGATTGATGATGGCTTATGATGATGACGACGACGACACGTTCAGTCGTATGTAACTTTGTTTTGACAGTAACAACGTCTTGACCGTAGCAAAGAAGAAGCTCACACCTGCATAGAAAACAAAACGCGTTACACCAGACCTAACGGCGGCACGAACGACGCTTTCCAGGACGTGCGTTTTCCTGGGGCATGGGCACGAACTGCCAGCTGGGCACGGGCGAGGATGAGGACGAGTGGAGCCCCGTGCAGGTCACCGGCAAGCATCTGGAGAACCGGCACGTGCTGGCCGCCTCCAGCGGGGGGCAGCACACCCTGCTGCTCGTTACCGACAACTGATGCCGATCGGCGCTTGCGCCTCCCTTTGAGACGGTCTCGCTGTGCAAGTCTGCTCGAAGGTTATTGGCTGAGGGTGGTAATTTCCCCATAGAAGTGTGTGTGTTGTATGTGTTGCAGGGAGCAGCGGCGTAGTGTTTGGCACGCTGCACTATTCACCTGACAACCCGAGTTAAATTCGCTGCTGATGTCTAACATAACTTAAGGATATCTGAAACCTCCTGCACCTCCCCAAGGTCGACTTGGCCATAAGTGAATACCTCCTGCGGTGTGTGAACATCAGCAATGCGGGAGACAGGCGGCCAGGCGTGGTTGCTAGCCCCACCAAGCCATTGTGCGCTCTGCCGGCCTCTGTTCACTAACAGCACTTATGCCAACAGTGTATTTGGCTCTTTTACCAATGTTTGAAAACGATGGCTAATTGCTATATGCTGTCGTTTCCTCTGTGATTTGCAAGAAGAACATTGTTTCAATCGTTGGTGCTGTTTCCACGAGCACAAACTGTAACCTATTATATGCAATATCTAGTGGCAACCTATGTAATAATTTGATGCAATTTAGAATAATCTTACGTATGTTGTCCCATCTGGAAAATTATCGAGTGGGCATTTTTACGCACAAACTTGATCGTAATGGACCAAGAAGTGGTCTTCGTTGTGTGCCGATGTGCGAGCATGGCCTTGCATCATCAGCGTGTGCCTGCAGAGCACAGCATGAGAAAAAAACACGGTAATCGGTGCATAAATACGAAATTGAAAGAGACTGGCACAATTGATTTACGTGGTGACTGCAGGATTCTTGTCTGTCAAATAATCTGCACCGTCAAAGATTTCATAGCAGTCCTCCAAGTGAGAGATATTTACCGCAAGCCGCCTTTCCGAGTGCACGGTGAGCGATCGTATGTGACGACGGTGTGTGTCGGATCGCTGTGAATATTTTACAGTGAAAGGATAATGTTTCTCCCTTTTTTTTATTCCAAGGAGTGAAAAAAATGGGAGGCAAAACTTAAACCGACTTATAATCCCCCTGAAAAACAATGGGTCGGGTAAAGTTTGAGCAAAGTGATGGTTTTGACACTTATCCTCGATAAGCGTTAAATTATCGCTTTAAGTAGGGCTTGAACAGTACAATATGTTAATGCGTCATTTTAATTGGACATAGTTGGGGTGGTTTTGAATGCCAAGTGTGCAATGTTTTTTTTTCTCAATCGCCACTTTGGGCAATCGCATTGGAGCGCACACGTGGCCCTTCTGTATGGACATGAAATTAATTACGTGTGGGAGTGATGAGCTCCAGCATGAGGAATCAAGTTTGCTCTCTGAGCTACTCTCAGATCTGTCATGTTCCATTTTAAATTGGACGCATCATTGCGTGGCAATGCGGTGTCACTGAACCTATTTTTTCGAAATGTTACAGGCAAGCTGCGTGGAGTGTGTTGTAGAATCTAATGGAAAATGGTGGTAATTGCAGTATTTTATGCAGGACCATTTACAAAATGATGTTGTATTACATGTCAGTCTGGTAAAATGCTTACAGACATGGTAATGAGCGGTGCTTTATAGCATTTACTTTTTAAAATCTCGTGATAATTTTGCACTCCATGATGACCATAAAGGAGGGAAAAAATTCGTACACATGGAACAGGTGTCACAAGTGGCAACCTTTAATAAGGGATTGCCTATTCGCCTTGAATAACGGATTATTTTTCTTGCTTCAGCAACTGTTTTGGACATTTGTGAACATGCACTTAAGCCCTTAAATCAGAAGCACCCATTGCTCCAGTAGTACTCCATGCCACACTGTGTTTTGTTGTTGTTGCAAATGCCACCACTTGCCCTAGGGCTTGATTGGCAGTGGTCACGGCTCACAACGGTTAATTCCAATTTAGAGCATCGCTACACTCTTGACACGTAATTCGTAATGCTGCCCCCCCTGTAAAATATGTCGTCTTAAGGATGTGTGGGTGGAGCATTGGCGTAGTGGTTAGTTTACTGC
Source organism: Entosphenus tridentatus (assembly GCA_014621495.2). Classification (NCBI taxonomy): domain Eukaryota; kingdom Metazoa; phylum Chordata; class Hyperoartia; order Petromyzontiformes; family Petromyzontidae; genus Entosphenus; species Entosphenus tridentatus. The sequence continues at coordinate 8,682,610 of CM025631.2, read as the reverse complement.
CCTGTGAACTCAGCGTCCTGAGTTGGATTCCCGACCACAGCTAACATCAGGGGTTTGCAATATCCGATCTGACCCTTGACCCCCACTTCACTATCCCCAGATGTTGATTGGCAAAAGGCCGTAAAAGAGACAACAGTCTGCCCCTTGAGAACTCTGATGTTATTTGAGTGTCATTCAATTTACAATCAATTCGTATTTCCATTGCGGTGCATGTGTAATCCATCGTGGTGTAAATCTGTAGTGGTAGAGAAATGTGAACATGGATGGATCAAAAATTCTCGTGCACAATTCAACGTACGTATTTTGAGCGATAAATGTTTTTAATTTTAATCTAAATTGTCAAATCTTTATGGATGGCATAGGCATTGTTTGGTGGTTACAATTTTTTAGTTGAGATGTAAAGATATATATGTTTGTCACATTTTAGACTTAATATTCCGCAATTGTCGAGGTTTCTGCTGCATTTCTTGAAATACATAACTAGAAATGTGACTGTATGCTTTTAAAATGAAGAGTATTCATATATGTATTTAGCAATGAAAAAAATAACCTTACACTGACAATCTTTTGAAAAAGGCAGCTTTTTGCAGCAGATTGAGTCTGTAGTCGTCAGGTAATCATGCATATTTTACGAAAGACATCACAGACGTTCCACAATGGGAATGTGATGTTGCCACGGAAGTTTTGCAACTCAGGTTTTAATCTCACCACTTTGAAAAATGCCAAGTTTGAACAATGTTACAGATATTTTCTTGGTCCCTGCTGTGTGGTTATATATATGCAGTGTTTCTGTGCCTGCGCCGTGTTTTGCATGCAATCTGTCGAATGCTTGCAGGTTTTCCCGTTACGAGCCATTACCTGATATGTAACTACATTTGCACTTTTTTGGGAACGGTGAAATCGTGCGAAAGTTGGTTGTTGCTGAATGTGCATTGTGCAGCCACGCTCAGTGCTCCTGGAGCCCAGTGAGCCCAAAGGCTTTTTCGGAGTACCACTTGGGGTGGCAAATTCTACCAGTACCCACCAGAAGAAATGCCCACCATGGGTATACATCTTAGTGTATGTACTGGTTAGAGACCTATTTTCTGTTTTTCTTGTTCCGTAAATGTTTCATATGTTATCCCCCCCCCACACAAAATAGCATTCTATGATAATCATGTTAAGGCCATGTTCTTTACATTTCTTTTCTCATCAAAGGCTACTATGGGCACCTTGCTATCGTACATAGCTATGATCTGGAGATAAAATGCTTGAAGAAAATTATTGTTAGAATTTGCCACCCTGGCTGGTGCCTACAAGCAATTTCTGGGCCTATGGTTCAAGGACGAATCCAGGTTTTATCTGTTAATGGATTTATACAGAGGAGGATCAATATAAACCCAAGTAAAACTTGGATTTGGAGTTTTTGTTTTTCGTGTTGTACGCTTAAGTCACTGTAGATTATGCATATTCAGGAATTTATTTATAAGATGATGCGATATATTTTGATACATTTACAGCTATATTTATTCAGTAGCACGTACGAATTGTATTTTGGTAACTTTCAAGTTGGACTGCGAGGACGACGCGCTGTTTGATAATGTGACTTTGTGGTATGCGTTGTGTTAAGTTAAGGCTGCACTGCACACAGTGACATTTGTTTGAAACGTGTCTACGGTTTAGAATTGTTAACGAGGTACCTTAAAGTATTATTTCCAGTTCGGTACATAGATTATTTATGAATGCGCGTGTTTCCATTCTGTTAAATGTTGATGTAAGGAGCTGTTAGACCATTGCTTTGAGAACCATTTTTAATGACTGGATAATACTTGGATGTTTTTTTGGTAATGTAAAACGCATGTGCAATATGCTTGTATTTCTTGTTTATTCGTCTCGATAATTTTGATGTTAATAAAAAAAACAGTTCGTAATTAACAAGTTGTGCTCGCATGTAAATGTTATTTTGTGTATAATGCTTAGCTTCAGTTTAGATATATTTTAAATCAATAATTGGTCATACAATACAATTTAATGTATTTCGTGTCTGAATGTAACCACGTCTCAAGACGCTGTACATGATCGTTGGCACATTTAGTTTATAGAGAGGAAGAGGGGAGCAGCAGAGGAGAATGAGTGATCTCCGGCTGACTTGTGAGTTGAGGTTGCTAGAGGCCTGAATAGAAAGCTTTGGTTGCTGGAGCAGAGAGTGTGGGGAGCGGAGTAGAGTGAGTTGAGAGGGGTTGGAGAGTCCATGGCAGGAGCAGGTAGAGTGAGATGAGAGGGGAGAGGTAGCAGGGGTGAGTCCATGGGGATCTTGAAGACCGTGAGTGAGACCTTGAAATTGATCCTTGGGATTGTATGGAAGCCAGTGGAGGGAATTGAGCATTGAAATGTTGAATTTGAGATATAGCAGCAATGGCGTTGGGATTGGATGAATGTAACTGTGTATCGGGACTGGGGGATACGGGAGATGTGAAGATGGAGTTTTGGCAGAATTGAGATACGTGGGAAGAGTATAGTGTGGCAGCTGCAGCAGGGCTGCACTTTTAATCATTGGAATAATGATTTACAGCTCTCTATCGATCCACTGTTGCAAGAAGGCCTCCCCACGCCTTCTCGGTCATGAAGTTGTTTGACCATACCTCACCGCGCTGTTCATGGCATCTCGATGAGGACCTTCCGCTGACAGCAGCACGAGCAAGTGATTGGAGGCTGCACATTTAACGATTAATGCAGAAACTTGCGAGATGATTTCTTTTCAATGAGCGGCAGAGGAGCGAGACAACGCCACGAGACGGCTCTGCGTGGCTGCAGCTTGCGGCAGCGGTGGAGGCGGCGGTGGGGATGGAATCTTCTCCACGTTCGCCTTGACTCGCGCAGACAGGCAACACGCCGGGGCCATCTGGTGCCGTCACCCTCTCTCGAGTCACCAACAGATCCCTCGGCTCAAAGGAAAATCCGCCCGCTTCGGCGGCCCCGAGATCGCAACACTCGTGCGCACGAGTTGAACGCAAGCGATAGTTTGGATTCATATTCTTAGGTTTTTTCCGGTAAAGTCACGTAGGTAAAAAATTTAAATTAATAAAAGTTAAATAAAATCACGACGTTTCGGAGGCAACACAAGCTTCCGTCTTCAGGCGGAACCGTCACAGCACGATTGCTGTTTCAAGTAAGATAGTTGGGAGTCTGCACGAAATGAGTACTGCCGCGAACGGGAACTTCTGTTCTCATAGCAGCCTTGTGTCTCTGTGGCCGCCCGTGATGATCACCCTCGGGGTGAATTGTAGCCGCCCGGGGGTTCAAGGTTGAGCGATGCAATGCTGCTGGCACCGCGTGGCACCGCGTGCTCATCGGCTTCGCGACGTGCGGTCGAGTGGCGCGCCTCGAGACCGCGAGATCGTCGATCCGATGTTCGCTCTCCGTGTTGGCGATGATGATGATGATGGTGGTGGTGATGATGATGGCACGAGTCGTAATTTGTCACTTTAACAGTGGGCCGCGTCAAGGCTGTTGCTGCTGACATCTTCCACTGCAGCGACGTGCACTGTGGGATGTTTGGTGTTGAGTATTCGAGCGAAGGCTGTGTTTTGGTTTAGTTTCTGAAACGGAAACCGCCGATTCCAGGCAGGACCGCAATCGGACTATCGTACTACGGCCAGTGGGGAAAGGGCATCCACGAGAGGGAGCTCCAGAGGGAATTTTGGCCTACTCTTCCACGGCGGCCAGCTTCATCGCCAGCGTGGGTGAAGTATGTCGAAACGGCCCCCATGAGTGACATGGCATTGAGACTTTTCATCCAGCAGTTGATTGATTAAGAGTGTGCAGAGCGCACGCTTAGGTTCCGCTGTCTAGTTCTATATTTTCTTAGGGTAAACATTCGCAGTGTTTTTTTTAGTTTTTTAAGTTACGACAGTGTAAATGACGTCCGTTCTTTTTTTACCGGACTTTCTTGAATGTAAGCCTTGAGTTGTCGAACGCGCCTGGCTTAGGCCGATGAGAGCCCGAAGGGTGGAAACCGGTCCCAGGATTTGCTTGCTGAAACAAATGCCGCTCTCTTAGAATAATAATGTGGGTCTGAAACATCCACGAGGCCCGTGGACTCACCCATTGTTTATTGAAATGCGAAGACACTTCACGGACGCGTGTTGATCCACGCGTTATTCAAAAGAACACTCGGGCCAGCCATCAGGAGCCTGAGAGGGCTCACGCAAATTTGCGCAAAGTCTAATTTGTGCCGAACAAATTTGCTCGTTACGAGGGAAAATGTAATTTTAAGCCGTCGCACTGCCGCTAATTGCGAGGGGTTTGTGATGAAGTGGCGAGTGTCACGGTGAGATGCCTTTTAATGTCTCGCTCCCTTGAGCAACAATCGTCTCTGTATTTCCACGCCGCTAATGGGGCAGACACAGCAGATGTTCTTTAAATGGGCATTGTTATAAATCCCTCGTCCCGTTTTCCCGCAGACATGTACAGTAATAACCTTAGACTTAAGAAAACCATTCCCATTGTATTTTCAGCCCCACAAAAGATCACATTTTAATTACGACTGTCGCCCATCATTAGTACTGTGTGATTCAAATATCTGCAAAAAAAGCATAATTAATTTCGGAATGACCTCTCTGCCCTGGCAACATTTAACAATTTTAATTTTTAGATGAATACGTTTATTTTGGAATACGTTTAGAAGATTGAAAGAGTGTCTGGTACTCAACAGTTACAACTCATTCCCATTTAAAGTAGATCCTTTGGAGGTGACCGTCCATCCCTGCCTCCAGCCAGCGAGCAAAACTTTGTTCTAATATAGTATGGCAGCCTTCCTGCGCATTTTCGGAGTTATACACAGCCGAGGTGAAGGCTGGGTAGGGGGAGGCGTGACGTCATCTCGACACACAAACCAGGCTCAGCACACTGGCCCGCCTGCGTGCAAGCCAGGCAGGCACGAATCCAGCAAGTTAAAACTTCGTTCGAATATAGGACAGTATGAGTCTCATCATCAGGCTCCATGCTGTTAGGTGGAGTCTCCAACCCTCTCTGGCCTCTCTGTTTCATGTGCTTTGAAGAAGGATCGCTGGCCCCGAAATGTCACCGTTTGTTGATATTTTCTTGAAGGCAAGTATTGTTCACGAGTGTGCTGAGCTTTTATCTTTGCTCCGGAATATCTTTTGTGCGCGAATGTTGTCACCCGTCGTTTACTCTGCCGCAGGCACGGATCGCTCTTCTGAATCCATCAACCATTGTGAATTCGCAGTTTTTCAGCCGTAAATCTTACTCCCTGAATGGAGTAAGATTTACGGTCCCGTTCCGAGACCGCAGTGGAAGCGCATCTTGATTCAGCGGCCACTGACTTCCACAAGACGTATCATGCAATGTTTCGATTACAAGCAGGTAAAGGTGCAGCCCTGCAACTGCCGCCGCGGTGCAATGGCTAGAACGTTGGACTCGCGATCCAGAGGTCGCCGGGTACGGCAGTTGAAACAATGGTGGCATTGAATTTCGATTTAAAGCTTTCGTGACTGCAGAGATTCATATTCTTGGTTCTTTAAAGGGAATTATTATTTAATTATTTCCCTTTTACGTGACTTTACCGAAAGAACCAAGAATACAATGGTGGCAGTTTTTAACCTCTCCCCTCCCCCATGCGTCTGTCCACTCAGCAGTACAGCAATGAGCATGCCACGGTTAAGGTTGATCGGCAGGTTGTGTGGGGTGGAGTTAAGTGGGGGTACTCCCATCTCTTAGCAGACGTCTGGCTGTCGTGGAAGAGTAGTCTCTCTGAAGCTCCTCTCTAGTGGATGCCCTTCCTCACTGGCCGCGTGCGAACAACCGATTGCAGGGCCGGACAATTTATGTTTTTGCCAAATATGTCACAAAGGGCGCTGCGGTGGCGAGATGTTATCTCCCTCGCCTGGTATGCAGAAGGTCATTGGGTTCGATCCCGACCCTGACGCCTGCTGTATATTTGGAGTTTGCATGTTCTCCCCGTGGTCGCGTGGCTTTTTCTCCGGGTCCTCCGGTTTTCCCCTCCACATTTAGAATCAAAATCACGCGTTTAGAGTATTTGGCTGCTATGCATTTCAACGTGATGATAAGCCACTTCGTTGGGCTATCATTTGTGGTCAGGTCGCTTCTGAAAACAGAACTACATAGCTCAATGGGCCTTACCTGGGACATTTTTGTTGCTGTTTAGTTTAATGTGGTCACCAGACCAGATATGAATTCTCGACCTTTTTTTTCCCTTCTCCCCTTGCTCAAATGCGAGGCTGCCACAGAGAGTGGACAATTTTGTGCAAATGCGTTGCAATATCCCTGGTGCCCGTGCAGACCGGTAATCACAAAAGCGTGAGGCTTTTCCAGACAACTCACCTACGGTGAACCTGGCCAATTACTGCCTGTCTCAGCTCTTCCTCGCCCGCCCAGTCAATTACCATGGGGCCCGGCCTCGCACTGCCACTCTGGCAGCGATGCGCGCCGCTGCTTTGGAATATCTTCAATTCACCCACGTGTCCGCGAGTCTTAAGAACGCCCACGCATTCGTTCACCCCGATAATAACGAGCGTCGCCGTAAGACGTGAACGAAAAAAAGTTAACGGCGTCGATTTTTAGTCCTTGGATTTTTTTTTGTAACAAAAAAAACCTTAATTGATGCCCCAGCGTGTTCACACGACTGTTCCAACAATTGTACGGGTCGCGTTGGCAATTATTTTCTATGCATTGTCAAATGTAGGCGATCTTCTCTGCGGTTCCTTGCACGGAATGAGAGTTTACACACACACACAAACATTCACACGTACACACGCGTTGCAATTGATTAAAAGAAGAAAAAGAAGAGTTCATTGACATTATGAGTGGAGAAAGAAGGGTGTTCATGACACGTGCCTTTAGGAGTCGGGCAGTTACATGCGTGTGGGAGTGGGGGGTTGTAATTTTACACGGCCTTATATCAAAAGCACTTATCTTGCCAAGTCACCGATGTCATTTCAAATAAATGCATAAATTGTGTATCGCGTTATTTATTTATTTTTACAAGTGTAGAGGAGTAAAATGGGGACGTGACGTCATGTGTGCCGTCCAGTGCGATGACGCCATGGAACGTGACGTCATGCGCGCTGGGCGTCTCGATGAAGTCAGGTCTCGTGGAGTACTTAAGAGGGACCCCGTGACGAAAGCGGGGTCACTGTGGGAACGGGTAGAGTAAGAAGGGTGAAGAGGGAACAAGGGGTAGAGAGGGATCGAGTAGTGAGTCTGGGGAGAAGCCGGTGGTCGCCGTAGAGGTGCTTCTCTCTCTAGTCGGTGGAGTCGGCAGAGTCCCCGATCCGACACGAGAGAGAGACCGGAGCTAGCCGGCAGGGACCAGGGAGTTGTGTACCCTTGTGTGTATTTGTGAAGTCTTTAATAAACCCTTGGCGAAGCCCATAACTAACCTCGGTCTCCGAGTGCGTCCGTGGGAACTCCTCAACACGAGTAATGAATAGTGCCCAAAGAAGAGAGTTTGTTTAAACTAGTGCAGGTGACCTCTGACGTGTTGCTCAAGCACGTGGACATCTGCGAAGGAAATGGAAGACGGGCGGAAATGAAGGTGTGCCAGTAAACAGAGGTGCAACTCGGGTTTGTGTGTTTTTTTTTAATGCGGGCAGTGCCAAAATCCAGGTTCGGTTTAACACAGTATGTAAAATTCGTAATCTGATCCCATCCGTGAAGGATGTGATCCCTGACATGCAATACTGCGGCGTCTACAAACTAAGCTGTGTCTGCGGCAGTAGTTACATTGGGGAAACTAAGTGACATGTCTCGGACCGTGTTCGTGAACATAAGGCAGATCTGAAACACGGTAGGACCAATACCTTGGCCGTGGCTGATCATTGTTTTAATGCGGTGGGCTCACACGAAATTGATTTCTCTAAGACGAAGGTACTTTGCAAACCCACTGGCTATCAACAAAGATTCGTTCATGAAGCCATCCATATATACAGACATAGACACAATTTCAACTGAGAAGATGGGTACAAGCACAGCAATCACTGGAAGGAAGTTATCAACCAGTTTAAGTCATAACTGGCTGTAATGTTTCCATTTTAGACCTGGCAGCCCTTTAATTGGTGGAAACCCACCACCAGCGCCGTCGTTGACCATCACATTAACATTAGCTACCCCGCCCATGCTGCTGACACTTGGGCTACGCCCATTTGAAACCTTTATAAACAGTTTGCCTTTCGAGGCTAACCCCCTTTTCCTGATGACGACCGCTTGTGTTGCGATCGAAACGTCGTAGTTTTTTGTTATTTTCTTTGAACCTATCTACGTGACTTTACCGAAAGACCCAGAGAATATCAGTCCCAAAATATCAAGGTTTTTATATTGGGCGCTGTGTCCATTTAATATCAACAACATACCAATGCTGGGGTTCTCAAGGCGAGGCAATGGGTTGGAGAGGAGGCGAAACGCTTCTTGGCATTACACTGAGAGACAGGAAGGTGGACAACGTGGATTAGCGAACCAATGCAAGTCATTGGCATCCGAACTGTCAGAGAAAAGTAGCGTGGGTTTGGGCAGGCCGCCGTGTGCCGCGATCTCCGTAACGCTGTTGAGACATCAAAGTAAAAAGGACGTCATGATGAACAAGGGATTATAACCTTAAAATGAAATAAGTCTGTGTCACTGCGCCCTTACAAATTACACACGAATGAATGCAATGAATATCACGTCGCGATCTGCTTTTCGTTTGAAAGTTTCAGATTTACTGCATTACACCCGTCCTTGGACGGGCAAAAGGCAAGTAATATATATTCATGAATTTAACCTTGACCCTGAATTCAGCCAATTGACTGAATCACCAGGGGCGTCAGTGGTTCCACCTCTAGGGTTTACCCTGAATGCACCAGACACACACACACACTTGACTTGATTTGAGAGCACAAGATGAGAATGTGGACCATGAATTGATCTATCAGACATTCTAACATTCATTATGCATGGTTTTTAAAGGTGGGGGCGGAAAGAATATAAAATGTTCCTATTTGGCAGACGGTCTTTCAATAAAAATTGTGGAGTTGCAGGCAAGGGAATTAAAGACATATCAGAGGAGATGGAGCGATGAAACCAGCTCACATGCCGGCACTATGTGGATTTCTACATCACTGGATTGTGTTTGCTGGTGATGGCTCGAAGGGGCTTTCGTCCACAGCTGATCATGATGACAGTATTGCGGAAAGTCCATACTTTTGTGAATGGGTGACGTTAACATTCACACAAATGTTGTTAACCGAAATGTTCGTGCAAATTCACTGAACAATACGAAGAGGCGTGCAATGATCGTATAATAGGTGCCTTTTCAAGCGTGAGTTTTTTTCAAATTCCAAGACAACTGAATGTTTTTTTCCCCACCAGAGAACTCCATCTCAACAACTGTTTGTAAAAGGGGGCGCGTAATGGTGCTAAATCGGCATAAAGTAAAATTGTGCACAGCGATGGATGGGCTGTAAAATAAATGTTTGTTTTCTGCACGCCTCGATGTTTCGACGTGGACCGCATTCTCAATGAGACCCATCCTGGGGGGCAGGGGAGAGGTGCGGGTGCTGCTGCTATGGCAAGAAATGTAATAATGAGCACGGCTACGCACATTGTTTTTGAGAGACTACGGTTCTAGAAAATAAATGAATAAAAATCCCACGACAAAATCCCCCCCCCGACTGAATGTGCCTCCTTTGCGTCCTTCCACGTGTGGGATTTCTCCCGGAGGCAGAGCCCAGCCCAGCCCAGGTGATTTTGAAGGTGACCATGAGCGAGAGGGATCGCAGGGGTTCATATATATATTAATGTGTATATATAAAACATGAAACAACTGCGTAGGTGAAATCTGTCATCAGCCGGTGCGGGTTGTTTAATAAGATCCCCAGGAGAGGGTCTTTGCTCAATAATGTCGCTTGATTGTGTCGCTATCCCTCTAACTCTCTGCTCCCTCCATCCCATCTGCCCACCCGCACCATCACAGCACCGAACCATTCCCTGAGTGCCCCCTGCTGTTGCCTCAACTTACATCCTGGCACCAATTTTCAACACGAAAGAACAATTCTGCATCAACATGTTTTTTTCTAATAATTACTAACAATTTCACAGTGCCGGGACTATCTACTCTTAGGGGGTGTTGCAGGGATAAGCAACTTGAAACAGCAACAGGAGTGCTCGCTATCTCACACGTGCCGATGGTCTGGGTTCTTTTAGGCATTCAATTGATGGGGTGCTTTGGGTGCCGCTCGTTTTGATGGTCTCTCGTTGCTCCACCCGTCCGCTCCACGGTCGCAGCTTTGAGACTCATGGGTGTCTATTCCACCTGTGTAGTCAATGAACGTGGCTGACGTCAGTGCTAAGTGGAATCTGAAGTGGTCCGAGGCTTCCCCACACTTACTCCGTGCGACGACTTGCAATCTCACACGTTCAGGTGGTGAAGCCAGATAACCACGTCAGGAGTAGCGAGTTGTGTCGCTCTGATGTCTCCATCATGAGGATGTATCCATGGATTTGGTAGCGAATGCCATGTAGGGCATCCGGGACGTGGATTTCTCGGAGCGCCAAGGTATCAGTGTCACGTGGGTGCTCGTGATGTTCGCGATGTTCTTGCACTTCGCCCGGGAGACTCCCTCAATGTCCAGTTGGAGGATCCTTGTCCCAGGGCCCAACTGGCGTGTTATCCTCTTTGGTTCTTTCGGTAAAGTCACGTATAAAGATGAAATAATAAATTCAATAATAGCATGCGACGTTTCGATTGCAACACAAGCAATCATCACCAGGTATAAATGAAATAGCAACAAAAAATCTAACCACAAAACTATAGACAGACATATAAGCAGACAGATATCACCAAGATACATATAGAGAGAGTAACACAGGTATAAATGCTATTTCATTTATACCTGATGATGATTGCTTGTGTTGCAATCGAAACGTCGTATGCTATTATTGAATTTATTATTTTATCTTTATACGTGACTTTACCGAAAGAACCAAAGAGTAATTCCTGCAGTCACGAAAGCTCCAAATTAATATTGTCGTGTTATCGTTTGTCGTTGCTGCTGTGGAGACCGCGAGATCGATGATCGATGTTTGGTCGTCGTGTCACGGTGGCGAGATGTTAACTATCTCACCTGGTACGCAGGAGGTCGTGGGTTCGATCCCGACCCTGACGCCTGCTGTATATTTGGAGTTTGCATGCTCTGCCCGTGGTCGCGTGAATTTTTCCTGCGGGTTTCCCCTCCACATTTAGAAACGTGCGTTTGGTGTATTTGGCTGCTGCTACGCATTTCCACGATAAGCCATTTCGTTGAGTTGTCATGACTTGTGATAGTCAGGTCGCTTCTGAAGAAAGCTATGAAGCCCAGTTGGCTTTACCTGGTACTATATATATTGCCGTTGGTCGTGATGTCGCACTTAGCAGAGTGGGCCGCGTTGAAGGCTGTTGCGATCTTCCACTCCACCATCATGGGGAAGTACGGTCAATCTATCCCCGTGACCGCCAATGTCAGAGCACAGATCCACCATGATCCACGGCTGCCGGGAAATGGAGAGATGGAGAGAGATGCAAACTTACGAAGAAGTAAATGATGCTTGGTACCGACCTGGGTGTGATCGGGTCACAGGTGTGATTTATGTCACCGTGAAATTGAACTGACGATTGGAGTTTCAGGATGCTTTCGATGACAAAGGCAAATGCATTGTCGGTGGAAACGGACGAATATTTTCATTCAATTGGGTGAAACTTTTTTCCGCTTTGTGACCGATTTCATAAATTAGCAACAGGGAATGTGTACATATTTGCATAATGAATGTCTGCTTCGAAATGTTGTTAGCTATTTATATTGCACAGAGCTGGGAGGGAAATGGGAAAACAACATTTAAAATGCATGGAAACCGGTCAAGGGGAAATGACGCTGCTTTAACTTTGAATGAGAAAATCATTGTCAACGAAACAGCACATTATGCAGTTTGACACATCCAGCTAGCTGGCACATGGCGACTATGCGATAAGGTCAGATATGCGAAAATCTCTAGAAAATAATCGACACGCCGTCCACAAAGTAAGTTACTGGACGACAAAATAGTGCCCACTGTGGTTCTTTCGAGGCGAGCAAATGCACGCGAGGTTGTCTGTACCTATGCTGGACTTCTTTCACGCCGTACGTACCTCCAATTCCGCACGTTGCGTACCTCCGTTTAGTACGGTTGGCTACGCGACTGCAGGCGACAAGGTCGGATTTCAGAGCGTCCACAGCTGAGTCGCAGTGACACCGCTGCGCACAAATGCTGCACTGGGCGTGGACGGCGAATTGGTGACGGCAGAGAGCCGACGGTCGGATACGAGGCATTACACCTGACCCCGCGTCAAGGTGCTCGCCGCCTTTCGAGTTCAAATCCCTCCGTGTCCTCCCAAACCTTTGCGATGATCTTCTCCCATTCCTCCACGGCTGGATTGACGTTGGGCTGTCAATGCACCGCTGGATTGACAGCCCCTACACAATCCGCTAATGGACGAAGGCCTTGAGGCCACGGGGAATGTCGACGGCTCGCTGCTGGCAGGAGGTCACGGGACAGGCTCAGGTGCCATAGGTTGACCCACTGAGATGCACCAGCTGTGCCCCTAACTTGCTGTGTTTTAGTCGCCCGGCGCTCCGCTCGTTGTTGTGAGCGTCGTTCCTCCCCCCTCCGTTGTTGTTGGAGGGCGACTGCCTCCAACTGCCCAGTAGCAGAGTCCTTCACGAGCCTGCTCCACAGAGGCCGATCTTGACACCGCTGGTACCGATTTTTGGCAAGTCCACTCAGCTCCACATCCTCCGGTACCGCATCATTCCATCTCTTCTCGTGCACGTGTAGCCCCCTCTATCCGGCTGAACAGAAGCTGCTTGGGCATGCAAGGCCACTGTGCCTACCAACAACACCCCCACCACGCCTACGAGCACTACCACCTTGTACCAAGAATAAAAAAATATCACTCCATATTGTTTATTGAAGCAGAGTTTTATTGAAGTTGGATTCGTTGCGTCATATTCGTCCTTTGTCGATCACTGCTGGATGAGAGCCTGACTCGCGGTGCCTCCATGCATCTGAATGCCTCGGAGGCAACGTCAACGATGATCCCATGGAGAGATTTTGTTCAACCGGGATGACAACTCAAGAGGCGAGGGATGACGTATCGTGTGCAAGAGTTGACCCGGGTCATGAAAACTATTAAAGAAAAAGAAAGCGCAGCAATAAAACAACAAGAAATCACGCACAAAAACAACTGTTCGTGTTGATGTACGAACGTGATGAGAGAGAGAGCGAGCCAGGTTATTGTTCAGACCGAAGCGGGGTTGTTCCTGCCACTCCTGCATTTACAGGCATTGATGTCACTGCCATTTGCTGATCTCACTGTCAAAGCTGCGGAGCGACAAAAAACCAACCCAGAGAGATCGAGGCAGATTTTTTTTTCAAACCTCTCCAGCTCTGGATGAAAGAGCATTAGTTGCAAATTGAAAGCTGGAATGGAGTGGAGTTTGGAATACGAAGCGATGATCACGTCGCCGGACACAATGACGCGACTCCTCTACCGTTGGGGACACGATGGAAAACTCCGCCGCGGCGCGAAGCTCCATGCGAGCACGTGGCACGGAACGTCGATGGTTTGTTTTTTTATTTGCCACGCGTTTGATTCGCATGAAATGGCAATACGGCGGAATATCGTCGCACATCCGACCGTCGCATATCCGTCACCGGCCAATTCACTTTCCCACACCCAGTGTGGGGTGTGTGTGTGTAGTCGTGTAACACACACACACTCCCAGTGTAGTGTGCGTGTGTGTGTAGTCGTGTAACTGTCATTTTCTGTGGATGTTTCACAAATCAGACCTTTACACGCGCGTTCTACGTATTCTGTACATCTGCCGAGGAGATGGAGCGATGAAATCAGTTCGTGTGAAGGTCCTGGGTGGATTATTGCACCGCGAGATCATGAGAGGTGGTGGCACCTTGGAAATGCCTTCGTCCAGCAGTGGATTGACCATGGCTGATGATGCTGGCATTCTTAATGGTGTGTGCATTCAAGTCGTTCTAAAGTACAGATTCGGATTTTTCTCTGGTGCATGTATGTTGAACTTCTTTCGCACCGTACGTAACCAACCATGCGAATTGGAGATGCAGGGGAAGGACCACACACTAAACACGAACATCAGTTCTAAAGAAATTAGTTTTAAATCTAGATGATGATGGAAAAGTGCGTAGCTACGCTCCAATGCCTCCCTAATTTCTGAAGGAAGAGCGTTCCAGACGGCCGCAGAAGTGCATCTGAAAGCGCGGCGATGCAGTGGCCGTCTTGGTTCGATGGCGAGCCAAGAGCTGCTGCTACTGCGAGGATGACCGGAGTTCAGGTGATGATGGTTTATGCTCCTTGACGAGATCGGCAAGGTATTGGGGTCCATTTGTGGCACGTGCTTTGCGTGTATTGAGTGCGACTCTATAATGTGTGCAACTGGAAGCCAATGCAGCTCGGCTTGCACTAGGCAGACATCGTCGGTTTGAAGGAGTTTGCCCCTCATGCTGGTGGAGCTGTCATTGTCTATAGATGCTCACATAAGGCTACTTCTCATCACTGCATATCCCTTAGTCGCCATCGACTCAGGTATGCGACGTATGTTTATATATATTTAATTAAAAGCTGATGATGATTGCTTGTGTTGCAGTCGAAACGTCGTGAGAATTTTATTGTTTTATATTTTTCTTATTTTATTGTTCCCCTTCTACGTGACTTTACCGAAAGAACCAAGAATACGTATGTTTATGTTTGACAAATATGAGTGGAAAAAAATGTAATTATTTCTAATTTGTCGTGAATGAAATTTTTAATTAAGACAAAGGCAGAAATAATATCCAAGATTGTATTGTGTTGAAAAAAAATGTGTGTGCATTCAAACGCCACGAGATAAAGCGTCAGTATGGGGAGGCCCTTATCCAGCAGTGGATTAATCATGGTTGATCATGTTTAAAGTACTGTATCCTGAAAAACGAATGCTTAAATGATCAGATTACATGGGGCGATGTTGAGGAACGCACAGCTGGTTAGGTCATAATTCTCAAATTTCAGTATTTTTACGATGCATACATATCTTATCTTGCTTTTAATTTGCCTTGATTTGCTTTCGTTCTCAATGTGCAATGCACGCTAAGCAATCTCTCCGTACCGCTGATGTGCTGAAGGAGGTCGTGCTTGAAGGCTAATCTTTGGCTTTGTGAGCTGTGAACATCATTAGAGGAATACGCTCGCCTTGGAGATCTCCAATTGAGCCAGACTTTATGCACATGGAAATGAGTTAACCCCTTTTTACATTTTTAAATACTCTCGGGTTTCATCGTTCAAAGAAAATGACAGAAGGTTAAGGCGCAGTTCTGAAATGGCCTGCATATGCCACGACTGGTAGAAGAGCCTCCGCTAGAGCGACCCCTAGAGAGCCCCTCTAGAATCGATAATAATGAGAATAATTTACTGCTCTTGTCAGTCCACTGGTGGATGCCCCCCACCCCCTTTCCTCGCCGGTCATGTGAGAGTTGTTTGACCATACTTCACCATGCTCATCAGTACATGTTGGCGATAGTGGCCCCACTGGACCGGTGCAGAGACTTTTACCACCGATGTTTGCAGTGGCGGAGAATCGACCCGAGGTTGCCGAGTTATAAAGATAGCGCACAGCAGGACGCCTCGATAAGAATGGTTTCACAGATGTCGAGGTCACGGTATTAAACGACTCGTACTGTGGAGCGGATACACTGCACAGGCTTCCTTCGCTTCATGCATTAGCGATAGTACTCATAATAAAGTTTTTTTTTTACATCTAACCCAAAAATCTTACGTGATCCGAGCCATGGGCAGACAGCCCTGTAGGTGTTCACTGTTCATGTCGTCAGTTGTTTACACTTTCCTCTCCGTCTTGTGCCAATGTGCTCAGGTCGGGGCCACATCTTTCTTGCACAGATCCCTTGATGTCGTCCTCGTCAAGCCATTCTATGTTAGGTCCGGCCTTCCTCTCTTTCCGATTCCTTCAATTTTTCGGAATTACACAATTTGTCATTTCCCCCGTTGTTGTTGTCAATCCAACATGGTGTGTCCAAATAATGCCAATTCCCTTCCCATCGCTGCCTGCACCATCAGGTCGTCCTTCTTCTACTTGCGATCGCTTTCCCACGTCTACGTTGGTCACTCTCTGGCTCCAGTTGAGATGGAGCAGCATCCTTCTCTCGCGATGTCGTTGGCGGGTGTCCATCCGTTACGCTGTGCGTCTGTCAAACAGTACGTGGGAGGAAGGCACACACACACAATTTGTAAATATGCATAAGAAATACATGTACATACACACAATGACTTTATTATTTTACATGCATGTGCTGAAGCAGGCGATAATGTTTTATTGAGGTATTTATTCATTCGCGAATGATCTTGTGGTGCACCCTCTTAGCGCTCGGGTTCAGTTGGTACGGTCCAGGTCTAGAGCGATGATGGCCCAGTCCAAATCTCGCGGAGTGGGGGGGTGAAAACTTTCGAGGTGACCCATTAGTTTCTTCCCATTGACGGCACTGAGTGCAACGTGCATAACGAAATGTCAGCAGACGTTATTCAGACGGACGGTGCCAAGTCCGCCTCGGGATATAGTTTGAGCATGGCGAAGGTGCACCGGTGAAGATGGAGCGATGACATCAGCTCGTTACAATTTGTATTGTGGATTATTTACATGGCAGGAGATCGATGGGTGGCTGGGCCAAGCCTTCAGCCAGCAGTTGATTGATCAAGACCGAGCGATTAATTTGAATTAGACTGCTGTAAAGGCAATGTTAAAATCAAGCTAATCTGAAACAAAATGCAGGTTTTGCCCATTGCACATGAGGATGGGATCTGTCTTCGTCTTCTTCTTGCCGTACGACTGCTGTAGATGCAGAACAACAACAACTACAAAGTCACGTTCAGGTGGTCGTCAAGCCCAGACACGCGCGCCAGAAGGAGTGCAGTGCATCGCTGCGATGTCTCCTTCGTATTCGTGGATCGGGGCATTACGTCGCTATATCAGTTGCGCGGTCTCTGTTCTGGATGTCCCACAGTCGCACCACGAGCGGGGAGTTTTTTTTAATTGTACGATTTGTGCATCTCATCTGGCGTCCGCATCTACTGCGACGGTTTGTGCAGTGGATGCGACTTAGTGTGGGCCGTGATGTGCGTGGAGCGTGTGGCGTGGGGGGTCACGTGTTGTTTATTGTGAAAATTCTGTCACAGTTCCTATGATCACTGTTTCATTGCTTTCATGGCTTTATTTTGGTGATTTCGAAGAGTGTATTGGTTTAGCCATGTTTGTTTGTTGAAGTAGAGAGTTAGACTGATGGCCTTAATCTAAGTTGTCTTGTGGTTGTTGTTGTTGACTTGCATCCCACTGGGATTTTTGCACACAGCGTTGGTGTACGGGGATTTTTTTCTGCAATATCTTGCTGCCTTTTCTTGGATTTTCTGTTTGCACTTAGTCACATATTCACTTTAAGATGTTTTTTGTTCATGTTTTTGTTTTTGTTTGTTGCGGTTGCACCCGATTCAAGAGCCGAATGGCTCACAGGGCTCTACCAAATAAATGAACTTGAACTTGAGTGCGGGGTTGAGGGCTCTTCCAGGCCGTAGGCGCGAGCCCCCCCTCGACTCGTCTCGCCTCATCCGGGGGGGCTCCTGTGGCGAGGATGTGGCCACAGCGCTGCTGCAGTTCGGCAGGAACGGTTGTCCGCCAAGCCGATCGCGTGGAGTGATCACACGGGGTGTGTTGAGGGGGGGTCAAAGATCACAAATTGTAAAAGCCGCAATGCCCTCTCTTGCTGGTGACTCCATCAAAATGTACGGGTTATATATATGATGAATGCATATCATCTGAAACACAGGCATATGGTGCACGATAATGTTTGCATCCTGAAAAGAGATGAGTTGTCGCCAATTGTCCCGCGACGCTCACTTCAGGTTCGTCGAGTGACCCCGTGAAGACGTTGAGACGGGCTCTGTGTGCCCTCATCGCGCTCCGATCCCCCGGGGGAGATTGCACCTGCAGCACGATAGGGTTCGACTTTTCACAGCGAGCCCAGGTTGCAGCTCATCATGAGATGTGATGAATCAACAATGGCGCGCGATGAAAATATAAGTGGGCGTTTGGGGAGGATTTTTTTCTTATTTTATACCAGTGGCTAGAGTCAAGGATAATCATGTTTTTTTGGGGGGCGGGGGGAGAAAATGGAAAGGGAAGGAAGTCCCCCAACACGGACATAGAATGGCACGACTCAGGATGAGCAGCAGGACAAATGATGAAGCATTGGAAGGGAATGGGAGAGGGAGATAGAATGACCAGGCCAAGATGTCAGGGATGAGAAAGATGATGATGATGAGAGTGGTCGGAAGAGAAGGAGTCAAAGCAGAAGTGAGATGCACGGAGCATGCGTCTGTCTTCACGGGGAGTTGGGGAGAGAGTGGAGGAATTCAGATTGGGGGTGGCCGCATAGGTAACGTGATTTGTGGGATGCTTGAGTTGATTTAGAGAGGTGGAAATATATTGATGAAAGGGAAGGGATTCAGAGTGAAAGTGGCCGCGCAGGTAACGTGATTTGTGGGAAGGTTGGGCTCAATTAGATGCCTGTTTCTCGATGAAGGGAAACCGTGGTGCTGTACCAAGTAGGGAGTGCCAGCTCAGAAACATTTGTGGCGAATCACACGACAATAGAAATGTATTGTGAACAAGGCACACAATTACATCACATCATAGTGTTCATTTCCAAAGAACAAAAAATCTGGCGTAAAAGTGAAATGTAATTTTAACAGGCGAGAAATTATATTGTTTTTATAGGTGTCCCGTTCTCCTCCCACGTAGAGAAAACACTCAAGTGGAATTAGGCAAACAATCACAGTGCAGACTCGTCATGAATAAAGACTCTTGACTATCAGTCAGGCTTTCATTTACAGATATACGACATAAAATAAACATCTTTGCTTATTATTTCATAACATGAAGCATGTACGTATGGTTGAACTTCATTCGCACCGTACGTAGCCAACTGTGCTAGTTGGAGGTGAGGTCATTTTAATAAATCAGTCCTCATTTACATATATATTTATTTCGATATTTTATTTGCTTAGATATATTTTTTATTTACTTACGACCTTAAAAGTCCCCATGCCACGTCCGCCATTGGGGGTTGTTTGACCATACTTCACCGTTTTGGTCACTTGTGTGTTCGTGAAATGCGAGAAATGGTAGAACACGTTCAGATTCCTCTTGCCACCGATGTTAGCCATGGCTGGCAATTGCACTCAGATCACCGGCTTCACATTGACTTGCACAAATAGAATCAGAATCAAAATAAAACATTTTACTGGAGAAATCGCATGAGCTACGCAGCTCTTCATCACAGATGCCCAGTAGTTTCTCATGTCCAGTAGCTCATTATTGCTATTCATCATTTGCCGTGATCCATCCACTGTTTGGCATGAAGGCCTTTCCAAGTTTTGCCGTCGTTGCCCACAGGCCACCTCGCTCTTGCACGTGAGACGATCTCATAGACCCATCTCTGACGGATGTCCCCTCAGGTGCGTGTGTGTGTGGTTTTTTTTCTCTCCCTTTGGCTGCCGCTTTGTCATTTGTGTCGACCATCGCTCATATGCCCTTAAGGGGTTCGCGTCTTTCCCAAGTCCGTTTAAAACTGAAAAAAATGACAGTTAAAATTACATTTTCACCATTTTCAATTTCTCCAATTAACGTGTTTCTCTTTCTGATTCTCAGTGTGATTGCATACGTGCATGCTCTTTCCATTTGCGTTGTCAATGGGCTTGTTTCTAATGCATATGTTCATAGCAGGTAATATGCAGTTATGAATAATGAATACTAATGAATGTGTATCAAATACCATTATATCCAGCCTTTGTAGATTATGAAAAGGCTTTTGACTCGGTGGAAATTTATGCCGTCATTGACAAGCTCTCACAAACCAAGACCTGAATTAATTTTTTTAAATAAATAATAAAAATTGAAATGACCACGTTGAGTCTTTCAAATCGCCCGCCCTCTGTCCACCCATCAGTAAAACTGGGCACACCAAGTGTGGTCGCTCCCACCTCTTCCAGCGCGTCAAACCAGTGCGTGGAAAGAGTTGGTCAAACTCCCCATCGCGAGGGTCTTTCTAGAGCTCCTCCTTGTCGAGGCGCTTTCGTCGGCGGTGGCTGAATCAATGCCATTGCAGGGCTGCGCCTTTAACTTGCATCAATGGAGGAACAAACAATAATTTCAGGGTGTTTGTTTTTATACAACCGGCCAAAGGTTGGAACATGTTAAATGCAAGATAATCCGGGGGATAACACCACGCAACATTGTGTTCCACGAATGGCATTCGGGTAAGTTGAGTGGGAAACGGGTCCGTTCCAAGTCAGACGAAGGAGCCATACTCTTTGGTAAAGTCACGTAGGTGAAAATAAAAAAGAAAAAAAGAATGAAAATAAAGAATAAAATAGAAATAACTAAATTAAATCACGACGTTTCGGAAGCAACACAAGCTTCCGTCATCAGGTGGGACAACCACAGCAAAAACACAAAATTACCGTAGTGGGCAAAACAAAAAAAACTTCAAACTTAAAATCTAGAATCAGACGAAGGAGGTCAAATTGGCGCCGCCTCGCGAGATCGGAGGCGAGGTTCAGGAGTGAGGGAGGTGACGGGATTCACGTCCCACGTAAGTCGCGCACCCTCATCAGCGCGCCCGTCTCGCCGAGACCTCGATGCGTGTCTTAGCGCCGTGGTTGCACGTGGACGGAGGAACGAAAGCAACGTAGACGTGAAAGCGTTGGGGCGGCATTCATTGCCGCGTGTTAAAGAGGCCGCGGTGCTTTGCGTTTCCGTCGTCAGCCAATAACACGGCCGAGCGAATGGAGAAACCCCGCAGGAAATTGACGTCGAGTGTACATCGCTGTTGTCTTCCCGATCCGCAGTGACACATAGTCATCTCAGGGACAATTATCCTTCGGTTTGCGTTCAAACAACGTGGTTCGAAAGAAAAACAAATGACCGAAGTAGTTAACATTTTGGGCGTATCATAACAATGGCATTTAATCCAAATGTAATAAACAAATGACTAAAAACTATTTAAAACGAAACTATTTATTTCATCAGCTAAGGGCCGCTGAGCTACGTAGCTCTGATTTCAGAAGCGACGTGGTGACGAGTGACAGCTCAACGAAGTGGCTTATCATGTGGACATTGATAGCAGCTAAATACTCGATACGCATGCTTCTAAATGTGGAGGGAAAAGCCGATAGGACACGGATTAAAATGCACGCGACCACGTGGAGAGAGACATACAACATTTCCAAATATACAGCAGCAGGCGTCAGGGTCGGGATCGAAGCCACGAGCAGGCGAGGCGGTTAACATTTCAGAGCCACCGTGGCCCAATTACTCAACAGTGTTAAGAACACTTGGTGTGGTCATGGCTTGCGGGGATGACGGTGAAGAACAACGGTGGGGCGAGAGCGGCGTCAGAGAGAGGGCACCGTCCGAACAGGAGATGGAGCGATTCATTCAGTTGGTCTCCACGTGCTAGGGTCAAAGGGGTCGGACCGCTGCTTCGCGACCGTTACTTATGAAGGACCCCGCCGCCGTCTCGTATTCATATCGCATTGCGGCTCTTGAAATATTGAGTTTTTGTTTTAGCCAATTTCGAAAAAAAAACAACAACACGTGGCTCTTCTTTTTATCGTGGTTGCCGTCCCCCGTGGGATCGGTGGATTGTTTCAAAAGAGAATCGTGAAGATGCCGTGACGGATTGGGGATGCATTCATCCAGCAGTGGACTGACCATGGCTGATGATGATTAAACAATCATTAACATTTTTAACTTGATGCTAATTTAATAATTGTAAAGCGCATGAAATGCGCACATTTTCTCTAATCACACTGTTATAACTGCATATTAAATACACGTCCATTATGAAGTGATGTTCAAATTATTAATTGTTAAATAGCCTTGACCTGCTTCGTTTAAGAAATATCCCGTCCATGTCAGAGGGTAAGTACTGTACTGTATAGGTAATCACATTTGCCCTCATTACGAAACCGCATTGACTTTGCACGAGCGCAGCTCCCGAGCGGATTTTAATTTCACAAACGCAATGCGATTCAACCGCATTCACAGCGGCACGAAGACGATTGACACCGCAACTGCACCAAAAAAATCCACACCACGCTCTGCTCACGAGACACGCCATTCTCAACAGCCCTATTATTAGGCGGCGCGTGTTCACGTCCGAGTGCTTTGTTTCACGCGCACCTGTCCGCGATCAACTCGAGTGAAAAAAAAAGGGATGGGGGTGGTGGGGTGGGAGCCACTTCCACATCCACTCGAAGCTCTGCTTTGTTGATTGTGGGAGGATGAGAGTAGCGGTGGGAGCTTTGGAACGGTCCGTTCTGAAAGAAGAACCGGCAGCTGAGCCCTTGATCTACTCGGGGCTTTCTGAATCTCGGATCAGCCGGAGGGGGAGGCGTGGGGGGGAGCTGTGAGCCATTATTCGTCGGCTGAATTGCGCGCTCGGTGAGACAAAACGCTTAGAGAAACCTCGAGGCAGGTATCGATCGAAAATAAATATCGTCATCGGCCACTGTGAATCTACTGCTGGACGAAGGCCTCCCCAAACCGCCGCCGCCGTGGCCACATTGCCGCCACCTCTCACGAGCTTGCGGTGCAACGATCCATCGAGCATCGGCACATGCGCGGATTTCATCGCTCCGTCTCCTCCGAGGAGGTCCGTCTCAGACGCGTTGCGTTCCTTGGCCACTGCGCCGCAGACGATGCCGTTAACCTGTTTTTGTTCTTTAAGCTATACGTTAAAACGTAAAGTAATGATAGCAATCGTTGTAAGTCAAAGTAAATATCCTGGACAAGTGAGCATTGAGGTGGTGCTCATATGGCGACAGCCCTGTGCGAGGGGTGTACCGACGGCGTTGAGATGGCAAGTCCACCCATAGGGCAGCCACCGTTGGTGTTCCTGATAAAGTGGTACTTATTTTATTGATCCCAGCAGGGATGATGTGCGAGTTAATCGCCAAGCAAGATGTGAACTTCTGACTGTGAGCCACTCCGCTCTACCGCTGAGCTAACATTAATTGCATTCGGTTTTCAGTTTCAGTTTTCAGTTTTATTTATTTGTAATAACCCTGTGAGCCATTCGGCTCTTGATTCGGGTGCAACCGCAGCAAACAATAAAATTACAAGATACATTAAAATTTACTGATGCAAATTGAAACATCCCCTTCAAAAACAATAAAATCTTCCAGAAAAAGCACCATTTGTTTATGCTGCGTACAAAAATGTGCAAAAAATCCCATTTTGATGTTCGATCACAATAACAATCATAATACAATATAGATTAAAATGTTAAGTATAACTCTATACTATTGCGTCATTCTTAGAGCACAAAGGCGATCAAGAAGGAGCTGTGTTTATGCTTTGTAAGCTTTAAAGAACAGTCTTGCTTTGCGTCTACCGCGTCTCACAGTGAAACAAAGAACATGAACTCGTATTTCACGGATAACGTATCGAATATCGATGCATGCATTACCCCCCCCCCCCCCCCCGTGGGTATTCGGCGATTGACCACCAGGTTGTATCTGTCGTAGTCACGAGAGACTGCGACTCACCTCGGCGTGGTCTGGGACTATTGTCGTTGTCATTGTCGTTGTGGGGTTTGTTGTCTTTGCCCCCAAGCTTGATGAATCGAACTTATATAATTCATGTACTTTTATTTATTGTATTTAATCTTGATTTGAAGCTTTCGTGACTGCAGGAATCCATGCTCTTTGGTTCTTTCGGTAAAGTCACGTAGGTAGAAATAAAATTAAACAAATCACGGCGTTTCGATCGCAACACAAGCGGTCATCATCACCGTTTGTGTTCCGATCAAAACGTCGTGACTTATTTTATTTTATTTCTAACTACGTGACTTATTTTAGTTAATAACTTTCTTACCTTGTTTGTCTATTTTTGTATTGTTGTTGTTATAACTGGCTAACCCTCCAGTCTAAATAAAGATTGTGATTGTGATTAGCATTGGATTGCGCATTACAGAATCGACTTGTGGCTTTTTTTGCAGCGTCAATGCTGTTTTTTTTTAATCTTTCTGTTATGGTAATGACGTCACCAAGCTCCACCCACGCCACCTCCCGTCCAGCTACACAATTCGGGAACCGGGATGCGGCGTTTATGTTCATAATCGAGTTGCTCAGCGTTAAGAGCGAGGCGGCTCGCGTTCAGAAGGTCGCGAGTTGAACACATCCTGGTTGGCAGTTGACTCTGCCCATCATTCTACCGGGGTTGATAAAACAAAGTACCATTTTGTGGGGAGTCCCAACAGTGGTTGTCCGATGCGTAGACTTGCGCGCACCGCATGAATGTGGTCTTTGCGCCCGTGGCTACACAGGGCCGTGAACGCGAGATGAGCGCTTGCTTCAATGCTCGGTAGAGCACTTACATAATCAGACACCCCAGCGCTGCATAATTTAAATAAAGATAAGCTATATCAAACAGACAATAATGCGGCCATGGAAAAAAAAAACAGGGGTCGGGGGGGGAGCTTTTAGTGGTGGCAAGATTCACTCTGCAGCAGACAGGAGGAGCGTGGCTTTGGCTGCACGGTGGGTGGGTCGCTGTGCCCCACGACGTGCGGGAAGTGAAACCAGAACGCACGTGGCTTTGGCTCACACAGCGGCGAGTCAATTAGCCGAACGCAGCTTGAGTTAATGGCGATAAAAGGTTGAATTAATTTTCGGGTGATTTATTTTATTTTATTAACGTCGCTTTGTATCTCTTGTAATGGCAAGAAAAAGAAGAAGATATCTTTGTGATGCATAATAACGGGTCCGAGTTAATGCGGTGGTATATCGCCTGGGTTGAAGTGGGCTCCTCTGGAGGTGCTTAGACTTATGATAGGGGGCAAAGGCAACGTCTTGCATTGACCGCAGCCTATTAGCGAAGCAACCGACATCTATATGCGAATATGAATTAGTCTCGCTCAAGCCTGACAGCGTGAATTAAAAGGAAAGATTAAAAATACAATTTTAATGCGGATAAAAACGCTATTGCTTTCAACAGACGAATCGCGAATATTTTTTTTGGTTAATATAAAAATACATTTCCCACGTGCACAATTCCATTAATTTTGACCAACGTAATGTCGGTTTGTTTGTTCGCTGTGGTTTTTTAAATTCATTATTTATAATCAGTGTTGAGCATCAACTCGCTTGGCTCTCACTGCGCTGCACTTGAATCCAAAAAATTAACCCGTAAAAACAACGTTTTTCACTATAAATCCTTTATATGCGTGGCGGCTAGAGTCCTCTCGTCCTCTGGCTTGAGATGGCTGCCACCTATGGGTCAGATGATTGCCTGCCACCATTAAGCAATTGGTAATTAAATATAAAAAAAAAATTGCCTAAAAAGTGTAAAATTTTGGAAAAATATTTTCACAAAAATAAATTGTCACGCACAACGAGTCTGTGTGCAGAATGTCAGCTCGATTGGATCACGGGAAGTGTGTTAAAAAAACGACTGAAAGATTTGCACGGTCGTAAGCGCGCAAGCAAGCAAGTTAACTTAATATAAAGGATTTAAAAATGAGGAGGTTAATGTGGATGGGTTGAGAGTCAGAGCACGACGAAGGGACAGCGCCGGTCGATGTCAACCAACGCGAAAAGTTTCATGGCCACAATCGTCTTCGTTGGCCATGGTCTATCCAGTGCCGGATTATCTTAGGAGCAAAAGTAGCTACATATGCTACACACTTTCAAGGGCCCCGCGCTAAATGCTTTCAAGTGATAAATTCCGTTTCAGTGATTCTGCACTTGCTCTATTACTATAGTACTAGACTGCCTTCAACTTTTATGAACGACTGGGTGTTTAAGGTTATCGATTTGGCGTATTATCTCGCTGCAAGTGAAAAAAATACAATTACTTTACTATGCAAGTTAAAAATGTGTGTTTTAATATTTATGTGTTGTTATTTTTTTTTAGGGCCACTTTATAAAATATGCTACAGGCCCCGCACTAGCTTAATCTGGCACTGGGTCTATGCACCGCTGGACTAAACCTTCCGCCGTCACCTCCCGATGCGATAGTCCGTCCATCTCCCTGCCCACGAGCTGATTTCATCTCTCCTGCAAAGATGGGCTCAAGATGAATGAACAAAACAAAAATCGCGGCCGCGATCGAGGTTTGCAAAACAAGTAAAAGTCTGATGTTGGATAGACACAACTGGAAAACACAATGGGATACATGTTACCTGGGACGGTTATTGAAGGCTGACCAAGGTCAATGTGATTAAATGAACAGGTCATGAGCAGATTGGGAGCACTTTTGGATAAATGAACGTAATATTGAAACGCACCATGTGCCAACATCGTTATTAAGCGTGTACTCGCTGCTATGAATTATGGTTCAGAAATGCTGTCGTCAACAGTAACAAAAACGGAACAACAACAAAAAGTGTGCAGAAACGTGTGGTGACATGGATGCTTGGAATTACAATGAGAGAAGGACAGAGGAACACGTGGCTTAGAGACCACGTGGTTTAGAGAACACGTGCCGGTGAACGCCATAATGCCAACAGTTGAAAAACGTAAGTGGGCTTGCACAGGATCCGTGGCCGAGAGGAATGATGGCAGAAGGTCGAGAACGATGCAGGAGAGTGGTAGTCAAGGAATGGAACGCATCTGACAGGACCGTCCGTCCACCAAAGAGTTTGTAGCGATGAAATCGGCCCGCGAGCAGGTGCAAGGCAGAATCGTGAAAGATCAGAATCAGAATGTTGATTTATACTGGAGGAATCCGATGAGCTATGAAGCTCATTTTTCACACGTGTGTCCAGTCGGGGCGGGAAGGACGGTTACAACAACAAACAGTGCAACGATGGGGACGGCTTGGGTACAGCTTCGTGCAGCAGTGGCTTGACCGTGGCTGACAATGACGCCGACGATGACGGCGGCGGTGGTGATGGTGGTGGTGGTGACGGTGGTGGTGACGGTGGTGGTGATGATGGTGGTGATGGTGGTGGTGACGGTGGTGATGGTGGTGGTGATGGTGGTGGTAACGGTGGTGGTGACGGTGGTGGTGACGGTGGTGGTGACGGTAATGGTGGTGGCGACGGTGGTGATGGTCGTGGTGGTGACGGTGGTGGTGATGATGACGACGGTGGTGGTGGTGATGGTGGTGGTGGTGACGGTGGTGGTGGTGATGATGACGGCGGTGGTGATGGCAGTGGTGGTGGTGGCGGTGATGGTGGTGGCGGTGGTGGTGATGGTGGTGGTGGTGGCGGTGATGGTGGTGGCGGTGGTGGCGGTGATGGTGGTGGCGGTGGTGGTGATGGCGGTGGTGGTGGCGGTGATGGTAGTGGCGGTGATGGTGGTGGCGGTGGTGGTGATGGCGGTGGTGGTGGTGGCGGTGGTGGTGGCGGTGATGGTGGTGATGGTGGTGGTGGCGGTGGTGGTGGTGGCGGTGGTGGTGGCGGTGATGGTGGTGATGGCGATGGTGGTGATGGCGGTGGCGGTTTCCCTACAAAGGCGCGCCCCGTGGAGGTGCTCGCTGATCGGTAATGTTGGCAGCGGCCCAACCGAGGCAAGGGTGGGTGGGCAACATGGCAAACCTCGCCCCGTGCCTTCAATTGCATTGCTTGTTCCTGCAATAGTTTGGCATTTTGGGATAAAACAAATTGTTAAATAATCACCACGTCTTGCCTGCGTTTTGCCGAGGGAAATAAGTAAAAACAAACACAAAGTGGAATATTAAAGGAAGAACCACAACCGCCCCCGCCCCGCTCCGCGTCGAGAGGGTTGGTGGCGCGCCTCAGATCTCACGCGGCCGTCAGGCAGCAGAGGCAGCAGAGCCTTCAAACGACATGAAAGCCTCGTGGAGAGCCGACCCCTCTCCTCACAACCTTTTGTGCACCGGGCTTCCTGACACTGCCACCGTTTGGTATTTTCTTCTCATATCTTATGCTTCGCTTTTGTGCGCTCCCTGTGCGGGCAAGTTGCGGTGCGTGGGTCGTTCCTGAGCACCTTTGAAACCAGGCACGTCACGTGAGGATGGCGGATGGCCAGCACCTTTCTCTACCCAGTGGCGACGTTTACACATCGCGCCAGGTATTCTTTTGAGGCTGAGTCGACCTCGGGGAGGCCCAGGACCGGTTCAGATAACAGTAACTGGTGTTGACCGTGAGCGGGAATCGAACAATTGGAAAGTTGCAAATCCCGTTTGGGAGTTGACTCCCTCCATCATCAAGCCGCGCTTGGTTAAACGAACACCACTTTGTGGGGAAGTCAACCGAGGTTGACCTATGGAGAGACTCACTCCCACCAAAGAAATGTGGAATTTCTACCACTGACTCAGGGTTGTAAAAAAAGCCATATGAGCACTAGATTGAAAGCTAATTTTAGATTGAAGATTCATTTCTTAAAAAGTGCTTTTTGTGTTTAGTTTGTTGTCCTTTCCCCGCACCTCCAATTAGTACGGTTGGCTACGTACAGTGCGAGAGAAGTTCAACACACATACAACGCCTCAATGCTCATTTGAGCAGGAAACCACTACCACTTTATAAACACAGTCGATGTATTTCAATGGGCTTATTAAAACTGATTTTCAAATGCTAGCGCCATTAGCGTAGGGTGAAATCCTTTTGCTGGAAAAGTTCAGTTGCCATTTTATTTGTTCATTTAGAAAAAAAGCCGCCTTTTCAGTGTGTAGAGGTGCTGACGTTTGCTCCCGAGATCTCGACGGCTTCTCTTGGTTTGATGCGTGGGGCTGAGTGCTCAAGGAGACAACTCAATGGAAGAGAAGAAGCCTTTGTTCGTATGCCTTTGCTGTGGTGCGTAGCACTATTAATTGTTCTTCGCCAAAGATCACCACGGTGCAGTCCTGTATTGCCTTATACTTTCGTAAACCAACTTGTACCAAGAAGTACATGTAAAGGTGAAGTCCAGCAATTTGTTGCTATTCACACTGCCGGATGAAGCGTCTTGCGCTAGAGGAAGCTCTATAGAGCCCCCACCCCCCACCCCCCGGGGGTTCTTTGGCCTACTCTTCCACGCTGGCGAGACATCTTGGTGGAAGGGGCGAGTACCCACATTTCACCCCACCACACGCGATCTGCCGACCTACTGACTGTGACGAACCCATGTATAGTGCTGCGTGGACAGCGGGGGGGGGGGGGGTAAGAACCCTTCCCCACCCTTTCAACTGCCGCGCCAGGAGATAGAATGTAACGGGAACCCTCTGGGTTGCAAGTCCAGTGTGTTCACCGTGACATCACGACGGAATCCCTTTCCTTCGATAAGACATCGATTTATGAATTGCCCAATACTTATTACTGCCCTCCTGTGTAATAAACATCCCTTCCCAGCACTACTCACAACTCCTTGCATGATGAAGGGTCGGATAGACCCGGCTCTACTTGTGCACGTTGGGATGTAGCACCATGGACAGCTGCACATGAGAGCTTGTGTGTAGAGAGAGAGAGGTCTATATCGCCACAGGAATCTAGGAGGCATTTGGGTTTATTGTGGAAGATAAAAGGGTATGTAACATTCATCCCTGCCCAGTGCCTTTGACCTTCTCTTCAATGCCTCGTGCCCGTGTGGCATTTGGACAATGAAAACACATTTTTATTTAATTGTGCCTCGCTTTATTTTCGTGCGAGATTCTTTTTTGAAATTATTCTTTTTAATCGGAACAGCAATTTCGTTCGTGGTGCGCCCTGCTCTGTTCGTCGTTTAGACTCCTGTCGGAGATTAGCATATTAAGGAAACCTGATTAGGATGCCATGTCTGCACTACATTATTCATAACGGCCCAGGTGCAGCTTCATAGGAACTTGGGTTTGGAGAAAAAGGGCATGACCTCCTCATGACAATCTCTCAACCTCAAATCATCTGTCTTCCTAACCGCTGAACTCCGATTAGAACGGTTGGCTATGTACGGTGCGAAATAAGTTCAACATTCATAGTACAGAACAGCAATCTTGGAGGCCTTTAATATCAACATGTTCACACACACATATCTTGACAGCCACTTTATCTTTGATGTGGCTTTGTTCCAAATGGGAAATGTTGAATTTGCAAAAAGTCGTGAGATGCGACATCTTGATGTTCTGCATAATCCAATCATTAATTGAATGTAACGACGAGAGAAAAAACCTCTCGAGTGGAGATGGCCCGGTGGCTCACAGGCCAGAGACGTTGAGCTGGCACCCGTGAGAACCCGAGTTCGGATCCAAGCACATGCCAGAAAGTGTCTGCGACTAAATAAGGTTTATCAAGTGTAGTGAGTTGATGACTCTCAGGCCAGTCACCAATGACTGCACAAAATGTGGCTAAATGACAGCTCTGAGAATAGATCAGTTTCACCATCGTGCGACAAACATCACTCTCATATTCTTGGTTCTTTCGGTAAAGTCACGTAAAAGGGAAGCAATAAAAATGTAAAACAAGAAAATGTTCACGACGTTTCGATTGCAACACAAGCAATCATCATCAGATGTGAAACCCACAGCAATACATTTTCTTCAAATTTTCATCATCAGGTGTGAAAACCACAGCAAAAAAGTTTTCTTCAAATTTTCTTGCTGTGGTTTTCACACATGATGATTGCTTGTGTGGCAATCGAAACGTCGTGATAATTTTATTGTTTAATTTTCATTATTTTATCATTTCCCTTCTACGTGACTTTACTGAAAGAACCAAGAATATGAATCCCTGCAGTCACGAAAGCTTTAAATCAAAATCACTCTCATATTCAGAGCGGGTGGGGAAAGTGCTGCCCTCTTCTGCGTGCACCAGAGGTCACTTGAACCGATCTCAAGAGGTTGCTCTGTGATATCCGCTTCCACGGCCACATTCTCTCAAACCATAAATAGTCGCACAGCCCTGATATGAATGGATACTTCGACTCGTGACTACGACGGCGACAGTACAATCGGGTTTAAATTTTTCAAATGTAAGTAACCATTTTTTTAAAATAAAAAAATGCATGAATTAAACAAAAATCTATTATATTTCTGTCTCTGATTATGCCACAATGAGCCATCTGTTCTCTTTAGTGGCACTCTGACCCAGGGCACAGTTAGACTTTGCCGGTGTCCGCAAGTAAGCCAATTAATGTATGAAAATCCATTTGCTGTTCGCTGAATGAGTCTCGTGATGGTGCGTGGGTGGGTGACCAGTTTGGTTTACAGCAGCAGCGGCAGCAACGAGTCCTCTCCACTAATTCCCTTAAACCACTTCCTTCTTCTTGTTCTCCTGTCGTGTGGCTGCTGATCTAGATGCAGAGCAGCAACCACAATTTCACGTCCAGGTGGATTCATCCAGATGACTGCGTCAGGAGCGGAGTGCATCGCTGTGATGTCTCTTCCGTGTGCATGGATCGGGGCATTGCGTCGTTACGCGTCGTACGGTCTGTTTTGGATGACCCAAACTCGCACACTACTGGAGTTCATTAATTTACTTTTCATTGGTGCATCGGGTATCCGCATTTGTCGCGGGTTGTGCAGTGCATGCGGTTTAGGGTGGACCGTGAGCTTCGTGGAAGTTCAAACCCCGGGGGATCTTCTGCGTTGGGTCTTTCACGAGGTGTCCTTAAACCGCTGCTGTGCAACCACGACCACGAGGACACATCCGTCGCATGGACCACCGCTGGCCTTTCCGTTGTGCCCACGAGGGTTTTCGCGATCACATTTCTCGCGATACAATCTTAATTTTCACGCCACGATCACTATCGGGGTCTGAGTTTTTTTCCGTGACGCCGTAATTGTGTTTGACATTTTACTGGGTCGCTTTTGTAAAAGCGGTGCAGTTAAAACCCTGAAATGCCTCGCTGCTGCCACTGCTGGTGGAAGGGCCTCAACTTGAAGGAAGCTCGAGAGAGGGTATATTGGCTTACTCTTCTGAGCTGATGAGCTTTCTTATAAGTGGTAGAAGTACCCACACTTTACCCCACCACGACTGTAGCGTACCCATCCATGCTGCTGAGTCGACAGAGGCTGCGGGTGATATCAAACCGGCGACCTCTGGATTTGCCAGCCACGTGTCTAATTACAATTCGGGTGGTGTAAGGGCGCAGTGTGGAGCACGCGGCTCTGGCTGCCCGGAGTGCCGCCGTCGATAGCCGGGGTCTCGCTGGTCTCGCCGCAGGGGCCTGGAGGTTGATCCACCGCGAGGGCGAGAAGCTCCTCTGATGGAATCGCCCTAATGCAGAGGCTTCCAGGCGACCGCTTCTAAGCCCGTACATTCAGCGATCAATTTTAGTTCCCGAGATAGATCCCAGCACGCGGAGCGAAACGTCAGACTTCGTGCGGAACGACGCACGGGATGGGCCGCGAAGCCGAAAGCGCAGTGGGGTGAGAATTGCTTTCTCTCGGAGATGATTGCGTGCGCTGATCGAAAGCTGCGAGCGAGGAGGGACGGCCACTGATAACGGCGCCGTGGGAGAGGACGCGCCGCGTCCCATAGGCCCCCTTGTCGGGAGCGTTTTGCATTGGGACCTTTGGCCAATTGCATTATGAATGGCGGCGCTTCGTCTGTTCGCACGCGAAAGTCATCAACACGTTGATCAATCAAACCACGTTCACTGCCATCCATCCAAATCCGGCGGTTTGTCCGTCACAAGTGAGTCTCCGCGTTTCGCAAAATTCCGTTCCATTTGCATGGCGTCGAGATGCGCTCACGCGGCCCGATGCCTGACTGGCCGTCCGATTGAAGCGAGGGGAACGCAGGTGAACAAGCAATTCCCTCTCTCCCCCTGTCCCAGTTTCTCCCACGACGCCGTGCGGATGTACACAGAGCATCTGCACGCGACCACACCTCGAGGCGCTGGACACAGATTAGCGGAGGAGCGTTCGTGTTGTGTCTCTGGTTCTTTGTTTGATCTCTTTGTCAAATTTAGCATTCTCAGGAAGAACGTAATCAACCAGGTAGGGTGTTGACTGTTATGTTATCCGACTCTCTGTTGTATCACATTACATTTCTAAGTATACTAGATTTGTGTTTCTATTTCATTTATACCTGATGATGATTGCTTGTGTTGCAATCGAAACGTCGTATGCTAGTATTTGATTTATTATTTTCTCTTGATACGTGACTTTACCGAAAGAACCAAAGAGTAATTCCTGCAGTCACGAAAGCTCCAAATTAAGTATTCTACTATCAGTTTAAGAATGGACATTAGTCAATGGTTTCACCTTTACGAATGAGATACAGGGCGTGGTGCAGACCACGTGTCGCAGCAGCGGCGGCGGCTCTTGGCTCGTCACCGCATCGCGCGCTTCCAGATGCGCTTCGGCGGCCGTCTGGAACGTTCTTTCCTTCCGATATTAGTAATCCACCGGAGCTGTGCACTTTTAAATCAATCGTCTAGATTGAAAACTAATTTCTATAGAACTGCATTTTTGTATTTCGTTTGGTTGTCCTTGCCCCGCGCCTCCGATCAGCGCGGTTGGCTGCTACGGAGTGCGCGCGATGGTTTGTGCTCCTCGACGAGAACAACAAGGTGCCGTGGCTCATTTGTGGCACGAAACTTTGCGTGCAATGAGCGCGATTTCATGCGAACAAAGACGCTCTGGTGTGTGGCTACGAGGCGCGTGCCGCCCACTTTGACGATTAGACGGGCGAGCTGGGAAACATCGAGTGACGATTGAAGCCCTTGAATGCACGCGATGCTCGTTTTCACCCATCTGGCTCTCGCAGCGGGCGGTTGTGATGTCTTTGCTCGACCGCTCAATTTCCATTTCGAGACCCCAGGGGCGCGTGTGTGTGTGCGTGTGCCAACCCCGTAGCGTGACCTGGTTTAAATTAGGGCGGTGGGGGGATGGGGGACAGAGTAAAAACTCAGCGCGAGAAGGCGGCACGACACAAGTCAATCTTAAACAAACGTTACATAAACATTCGGCAATAACGGTGGCCACAGAAAGACAGTGTATGAGAGACGACGTTTTTTGGCATCGGAGCTTCGTCGTGGCCGGAGAGGTTGAGGGCTTTGTGCCTCTTGCGCCACGGCTATAACGCATTGTCGCCAAATCACCTGTGCGAATGAATGAACGAGGGAAGGCTGTGACACCTATCGCTTAATTGTACTCATTCATTCACCTACTTGAGCACAATCTACACAAGGCAGAGGAAAGCGTAACCAAGTTACGAAATGTGCAGTGGACACCTACGGGGCTATCTGCCCATGCATCGTGATGACGATGATGATGTTGATTCACCAACATGTTTTCTCTTGGCCACAAGGATTTAGCGAGGGGTGGGCGGTGCGGGGGAAGAGGGGTCCTGAGCCTTCAGCAGGGTGGTGGAGGGGGGAGGGGGCGCAGCCTTCTCCAACCCCCCCTAACCCCCTCGATGCCGCGGGGCTGGTGTGTGCGCGGTGTGGGGGTCTCACTGATCGCGGCTCCTCCTGCGCCCCGGTGCATTGGCCGCGTCAATCTCGATAGCGGCTCAGTGCCGACTGCTCTGCTAAGCGAGCGTGGCACCTCGACCACGGTTGACCGCGGGGGACTTTACCCGACCAGCGCACCTCCCTTATCCTCGAATCATCGCGAGAGGGGAGAGTGTGGCCTTAACGTTTGCCTGGAGATAACGATGTTAAAATGCCCAGTGCCATTTGGGGGAAATGTACGCGTCTGTTTCTTTGACGCGCCGGTCAGGGAGGGTTGGGTGAACAATCTCGGCCGACGCGGGGAATGCACCGGGGATATTTGCAGGGTACCCAGAGGGCGTCCCCAACGGAGATGGATCCACGAATTCAGCTCGAGGAGGATTGAGACATTGCAGAGCCATGACAGAGAGTTGGTGATGGATTTTGGAGGCTTTCATGCAGAAGTGGATTGAGCATGCATAATGATGGTTATTTGGCTGCATGCCTAATGATGGTTATTCGGCTGCTATAGATGATTTGGCTGCTATACATTTCCACACGATAAGCCGCTTCTTTAAGCTGTCATTTGTGCCCAGGACGTGTCTGAAAAAGAGCTATATAGCTCTGGGCCTTACCTGGTATATATAAAAAAAGTTAATAGCGATAACGATGGCTGATTGAGCATGCCTGGTGCCGATGGTGAATGTTCATTGTTTGCGTTGAGCGGCACCAGGTCATCCTGAATGTGCAGATCTTGTCGGATCTCGGCAGCGAGGCTATGTTTAATGGATATCCATGGCAGTCGCTACCAGAGTTCTTAAGGATGCTCATTAGAAAGGTAAAGATGTGGCCCTGAAATGTCGTATACCGCGTGCAAACCTGCCGAAACGATGACTGTGTGTCACGTGTACCCTCTCGAATGGCTGTCTCTCTTCGCCTGCTCTTCCTTCCATGCTGGCCAAGACGTCTTTTGAAGCGGTAGGAGTACCCACACTTTGCCCCAACACACGAGACCTGCCGGTTGACTCCGTTGTGGCAGCATCCCTTCTCATTAAATGTTGTCCGAAATGACATTCTCAACAAAAATCTATATTTTTACTGCATCGGCACTTTTTTTTGTAAACTTTCATTTTGCAATGGATACTTCGGGCATTCTCTTTCGTCAGTCTGTACATCTTTTGCACAAAAGGTGGCCTATTGTTTTTTAGTTTTTACTTCACAGCTAGTATTTTTGTTCACGTCTCCATTGTAAAAATCCCAATATCTTTTGTACCGAACCTGATGACACTGGCGGCTGGCATCAGATGCCGATTGCTGTGATTTGTAAGGAAGTGTAGTGACATGGAATGGGTCACTATGGAGCATCGCGCTAGTTGCTGGCAGAGAAGGGGATCTGCGGCTGCAGCAGCCCTGTCTGTCAGCAGGTCACGTGATAAGCACGTGCGGTAAGCCAGCGAACCCGCGTGTAGGTTCTAGAAGGGGGGCGTGGCCAGGGGCGGAGCGAGGCCACGCCCAGAGGATAAAAGGGGACCCCGAGCGAAGGTTCGGGGCTGTTTGGAGTGGAATCTCGTCGTGCTGTTGGAGTCTTCGTCAACGTCTTCACCTTCTCGGCGTTGTCAGTCAGGCAGCCCGTTAGCTGTCCTGACTGAAGTGTAGTTACCCCTTGTACCCTGTGAAGGCTGTAATACATAAAGTGCCTCCTACTCCGAGTGTCTCTGAGTGTATCACTACAGATGTGTTGATGCTCCTGCTAATAATTTAGAAAATTGTGGTTGCTCTCAATGCTTACACCCACACACAAGGACACACACACACACGCCTCTCTCTCCCTTTTCAATGGAAACTGTGACACCTTGAGAAATGAAATATAAAACTGGATTGGAAAAATATTACCAGTTGTGACTCCTTGCTTTGAAAATAATTATACCACATTCTCCGGATTATATAGACAATCTGCAACGTAATAAGCAGCCCAAGCTTATGCCCGGTGTCAATAAAATGATACAATTATTGTATCTCTCTCTTGCACACACTCACAATTACCAGATTATAAGACTCACTTCTCAACGTTCGCTTTAAAGCACAGGGAGAAAAGTACGTCGTCTTGTCCAGAGAATACCGTAAACCAGATGAATAAAGTTGAATAGCCTGACACTACAACGTCTTGAGATTTGTTTGAGACCGGTGGACACCAAGTCTATATTTTTAAAAAGCATCTGAAGTGATTTCGTGCACAAATGAGCAATAATGGGGGTGCCCCTCTTCCGTTTACAGCTGTGAGCCCGGAGTGGAAATTCCACATTGCTATGGCAGGGGCAAGTCTTCCACACAAAAGTGGGTGCTAATTTATCAACCAAAAAAGATGATGGGCTGAGTCAACCCCCCCCCGCCAAACCAGGATTTTAACTTGTACCTTCCAATCGTGAGCCGCTCTTAAAAGCAAGCCACCAGGCCGGATTGTATAATTGTTATTATTGTCATGACAGAATCAGAAACTTTATTTATCCTGGGCGAATCCGATGAGCTATGAAGCTCTTTTTCACAGGCGTCTAGTCGGGGCGGCTCATAAAGTTACATCAACAAACATCACAAACACACGATACGAGTGCAAAGTATAGGGGACGTGAGCAAATCACTAAAACAATTACAATTAACATTTGTTTTTATTTTACCAGATAATGCCCACTGAGCTATTAGCTTCCTTTGTCAGGAGCGAACTGGCCACAAATGATAGCTCTACGAAGTGGCTTATCACGTGTCACACACATTGAATGCTACACGTAAGAATTTCGTCACTGAATATAGCAAATTTGAGTGAGCTTAGTCGTGAGAAATGGAAAACCACGTAAATGGCAAATTTTTATTTTCTGAGAAGCATTTTTTTTTTATCACGTGCGTCATCGAGGTCTGGTGTTTTTTTCATTTTGTTACAATTAAATGTAATGTTAAACATATATATATGTCATTGCCAGAGAGGCTCTGTGTGACTGAAATGCACTGAGCAGTTTAATTGGCAAGCATTCAATGGTAAGTTCCGGCATTCACGAGAGATGTGTCGACCCGTGAATGCAGCAAGTAAACATTTCATTTTTATAATCTTTAACCAAATAACAAAATGAAAACCGCATGCAATTTAACAGGCAGCATATTATAAGTCCCAAAATACAGTGGCACCATTTTTAATCGGGATTAAACTGAATCCCACTCAATGGGTACCGCGGCGTGAGCGGATAAGTGATAAGGTCGGATATGCGAACGTCGATAGGAAACACAACAGTGGCACCACCATCATGCACGCGTGCTGAGTGTGCGTGGGTAGTTGGTCAGGGCGGATATATGACGGTCGGATTCGCGACGTGCTGACATGTTGAATCCGTTGAACGTGCGCGTGCTCATTATTCACGCTGCGTTTATTGTAAAACAAACAACAACAAAGCCGGTCGCGCTGCGTGGATTATAATTGCAGCGCCTACACACCAGCCAATTTAACCGCTCCATCTCCCTGGGTGGACACAAACACACGCAGCTGCACGAGGACAACTCAGGAAAGGAAGGAACGGAAGAAAAACACATCTCCAGGTTAAGATGTCATCATGCCACCATGCCCCCAAATCCCATAGCCGCCGTGTAGTCGACACGTGACCTCTAAAGCAGTGGGGGGGGGGGATCTCCCCATCAGGGGCAGCTTACAGTCTGACATCAACAACAAAAACACACACAAGTGTATAATAAACATTTTAACTACGTTTTTTTCCCAGTCATTTGCCAGATTGCCCAATTTTTTCCTTTCGTTGACGATGAAGATGTCGTTGAAAATATTGATATTTTAATGTACAAAAAAATTGCATCTGACAAAATGTCAAAAGTCCATTGTGGATGTGAATCGGGTCCCCGTGTCCACGTGAAGCTAATGCCCTGCTCGATGGTTGCTCGGCGCAGTGAACGATCATCGAGATGTGCCCTGGAGAATAAACCTTGGGCCCTTTATTATATTGAATAAAATAAAATAAAAAGTATCATCGCTTGACTTTGTTTTGACGTTTCGCCCGTGCGGCGCAATTCCCAAGGGCAACAATTGCCTGTAGATGAATCACTGCGTCCGCTCCACGAGGTTTGGAAGCTGCCTGCCATTGCGGAAATAACAAACACGAAAAAAACCCAGGAAACATTTCAACGTTTGGTGAACGTCGGGCGCGTGGTTGGAAACGTTTGATCAACGTCCGACCCAAAGTTGGCCCTACAGTTCCATGTTTACTGGCACAACAATAGCACGTGTGGCTGGCTTTAGAATGCCACGATTGGACACAGGCCCAAAGTGCCGAGCGGCCACCAAAGACTCTTTGAGGTGTGACAAGGTGAGGTTCGACGCCTTTCGTGAATTGAACGAGCTCAAGGAAAGCTGTCTCGGGTGTGGACCAATCAACTTCAAGGACAAGTGCACATTATCAGAGTTGTGTTTTTTGTTTGCATTATGACTGCAGGTATTGTGGTCTATGTAAACATGACTCCTTGTAAAAAGGTGTCAGTTTTGTTGCCAGATAGAAGGGTAAAAAAACAATTATCATATTTTTACTGGCAAATGAGGTTCCCATGGTGTTGAGCGAGCTCGTTACGAGAAGTCCGGGGCAAATTGCGAGGGACGCTTCTGGCTGCTGGCCATCGAACAAAGACGGTCACCGCATCGCGCGCGTTCAGATGCACTTCGGCGGCCGTCTGAAACGCTCTTCCCTTCCGATATTAGGAAACCACCTGGGAGCTAAGGCACTTTTAAATCATCGAGATTGAAAACTCACTTCTTGACAACTGCTTTTCGTGTTTAGTTTGTTGTCCCTCTCCCGCAGCTCAGATTAGCACGGTTGGCTACGTACGGTGCGAAATAAGTTCAACATTCATACGCACGTACATATGGCGAGGGGGGAATGTCTCGTTGCATCAATGCGATTAACATCACTGGGTGTGTGCGCATGGGCAACTCTTGACACATTGCCTCCGAGGCGTCAGCCTGCAGCAGGCTGGTGGGAGTCTGTTGTCGCGTTCGGCGGGTCGACTGCCCTCGCGTTCTGCCCAAGGGCACGGCGGCTGCTCTGGGTGTCCAGACACCGGCCCCCCCCCCCCCCACCCCCCCCCCCCCCCCCCAATTGTTCAGGGATGGCTAAGAGAAACCCGCAACATTTGGGACGAATTGTCGTTTGTTTCTGTCCCTTGTCGCAAAGGCGTCGTGAATGTCGCCGATGCCGATGACGAAATCTTTCAATGTGCAGCAGTGGCACGGGCCGTGTGCTCGGCGTCTCGCCCGTGCTTTGGTTCAAGTTGCAAGTTTACATTGTTCAACCAGGATAGTCCCTCTTTGCGAGAGTGACATGGGGCATTCGTGCGCCAGTAGGGGCGATGATTGCTATGCGGGTAAAGTCCAAATTGGGTAACTTGCGGTGTAGATTTCGCATGTTGCAAAATGTGGACGCTCACGCCGTCACACGATGGCCTACTCGTTTCGAATGACGTCAGGGGGTCTTTAACGTGCACTGTGAAGCGGACAGTGCGTCGCCTTGTTGCGGTTATCGCACATGTAGCACTGGAATATCGTTTTTATTTAACCAGGTAAAGCCCACTGAGCTGTATAGCTCTGTTCTCAGAAGCGACATGACCACGAACGATAGCCCGACGAAGTGGCTTATCACATGGAAATTTACAGCAGTCAAATACTCAAACGGCATCATAACAATAATAATAATAATAACCGGGGTGGCCGCTGGATTCGAACCGCCTCGCCGCCGGCCTCTCTGGGGGAGCGCGGGGAGGGGGGTGGCCTCACCGCGTTACTGCACGAGACCCCCCCCCACCC
>CM025631.2:8615332-8627485 GCA_014621495.2 Entosphenus tridentatus | reverse complement strand
TACTGCTGCTACTGCTGCTGCTGCTACTGCTGCTGCTACTGCTGCTAGGACGACCACCGGAGTTGGCCTGGTTGGTGGTCTACGCTCCTTGACGAGGCCAGCGAGGCATCGTGGTTCATCGCCGCGTCACTGGGCCGAGTTCTCCACGAGGTCCCCCCCCCACCTTATAACGAGGAGCGGATCGTGAAGAGACTCCTTGGTCGTATCCCTGATGAGTGGCCTAAGGAGACAAAGGGGCGTTAATTGCAATTAGCGAGCGGTTAATGACGCCGGGCGATGCGCGATTAGTCACAGATTAACCAGGTGTCAGTCACGCGGGGCCTGCGCATCGGTGCGATGAATCTTGTGCATCGCCTGTTGGCGGCAAGTGCTGTTTGCGAGCACCTATGAAGGCTGGCACGTCACACGAGGGGGTGGGTGGCCAACACCACGCCCCGGCTGCCTCTGTTTCCCCAATGCTGATAATTACACACCGCACCAGGTACTCATTTGAGGCTGAGTCGGCCTAGGGGAGACTCAGGACCGGTTCATTCGTCGCGAGCGTGAAATCGAACTCTGATGGCTGGATTCGTAGCGCAGTGCGCTAATCACTGCGCCACCGCTCCCCAGTCACGCACGCGCGCGCGCCCTCACGCAGCGTTTCATTACAACGGATGCGACAACGGAGACGCGAAAATGAGTAAATAACTACACGTCCCTTGGGTCAAAAAATGTATGAACCGCAAGTGGAGTATGCGCCTACATCGCGGATAATTGTGCGAACAAAATCGACAACTCCTCCCAACTTTGTTTTTCAAACGCGAAACTGTTGCGCGCGCGTCAAATGTTCCAAAATGCGTAAACATCGTTCTTGGAAGAACCCATCCGCCGCGCTGTGCAAAGCTCTGCGATGAGTTTCCGGGTTCCCACCGCGCTTTGCTCCGGCACGATGTCCGACGTTTCGCTGACGGGAATGCTCCCCGGCACGTGCAGCGAAACGTCGGACATCAAGGACGAGTAAAGCACGCGGCACGATCCGAACACACGAGTCGATGTTTTTTTGTATTAAGCTAATTAATGTTGCACAAAGCAAACGACAGAGAAAGCGACAAAGCAAACAGCAAAGCAATTAAAGGATGGTGCTCCGCGGGTCATTGTTGTAAACGAGCTTGGGACTGAATGTGTCTTACCCAGCGTAAACAAATACAACCAATCACAAAACAACACTGAGACGGGGCTTATTAAACTCGAGTGTGAATCCTTACCGAGGTGTGGACTTAGCAGCGGGATGATGCGAAGGGGCCAGGCTGGAGCGAGAGGAGAGAGAGAGGCTGGAGAGAGAGGACAGATGACGGGGAGCTCTGCATGCAGTTATGAGCTACCCGTCGGAGGCCGTTGGACTGCGAGAAGGGATGCGTGCAGAACGAGAGAGAGCGAGAGAGAGTGAGCGAGAGAGTGAGCGAGAGAGAGAGCGAGAGAGTGAGCGAGAGAGTGACCGAGAGAGTGAGCGAGAGAGTGAGCGAGAGAGTGACCCGAGAGAGTGAGCGAGAGAGTGAGCGGAGAGGTGGGGGTTTACATAAAGCAAAGTAAAAAAAATTACGAAATTATGAACGAAGCAAAGTGCCGACTACATCGAGCATCTTCTTGTTTCCACTGATCGTAAAAAATAGAGAGCAGAGAGAGGGGGGCTGCAGAGAGAGATGAGAGAGGCAGGATGGAAAGAAGGGAGAGAGAGAGACGGAGGCTGGAGCGAGGGGAGAGAAACGGAGGCTGGAACGAGAGGAGAGAGAGGGAGACTGCAGAGGCGGAGTCGCAGCTCTGAGCGCGCCTCTTCCGAGTTGGAGTCCTCAATGTGGAGCTCCCCGCCCCCGCATCTCCACCGTGTAGGGGGGGGGGGGATACCTGGTGTAGCGGTGTGTAGTAAACGTCGCCACTCGGGATACAAAGGCGGCCGGGCGTGGTGCTGGCCACCCACCCCCTCGTGTGCAGTGCCGGTCTTGCTAGGTGCTACTCGCTAACAGCACTTGCCCCAACAGTCTGTTGAGGCTACCACGGGGGATCTTTGTCTTTGTTGTGCGACACGATCCCGGCTACGATACCCGGTCGTGCACGAGGATTATTCACACCCCGCTGTCAATCCACTGCTGGATGAAGCCCCCCCCCCCACGCCGTATTGGTTTATGCAGAGGACGTTTTACATAATTAGGACGGTTTACATAATTACAACACAAAGGGAAATCACCGGCTCGGAAGGTCGGTGATGATTTGGCCCCGGGCAGGCTGTGTTGAGTAAATGCATCATCTTCTTGGTTCTTTCGGTAAAGTCACGTAGAAGGGAAGTAATAAAATAATAAAAATAAAGCATAATAAAATATTATTATGTTTTATTATTATGTTTAATTTTTATTATTTTATTACTTCCCTTCTACGTGACTTTACCGAAAGAACCAAGAAGATGAATCCCTGCAGTCACGAAAGCTTTAAATCGAAATTTAAATGCATCATCGTTCGTCCACTTCTGTTCTAATTTGAGGGTTTCTATCTCACGTCTTGTCCCCCTCCTGGTTACAGGCGTGTCGATAAGGAGCTCTGCTCTGCTCACACGGAAGACGTCAGGTCCCACACTTTGCTCATCTCCCCCTCCAACTCGTAAAGCCACAGAGCCCAGCGCGGGAGAGAGGGACGGGGGGGGGGGTAGCCTCCGCGGAGATGGAGTGATGGAATTGCCGCGGTGGCTAGGAGATGTTAACTACCTCGCCTGGTATACAGGAGGTTGTGGGTTCGGTTCCGACCCTGGCGCGTGTTGTATATTTGGAGTGTACGTGTCTCTCTCTCTCCCCGTGGCCGCGTGAATTTTTCTCTGATTCCTTCGTTTTTTTTGCCTCCACATGTGTAAACATGCGTTTAGAGTTTTTGGCTGATGCTATACATTTTCACCGTGGTAAGCCACTTCGTTGAGCTATCATTTGTGGCCAGGTCACTTCTGAAAAAAGAATCATATAGCTCAGTGGGCCTTGCCTGGTAAAATTTCATAAAACCATGTTAATTGTTTTGTGAGTGTAGTTTAGATTAGCTCGTGAACACGGAGCTCGACGGCTTGTTGCATCTGGAGCGCTTGGGAGTGGGGGATTCATCCAGCAGTGGAATTATGGAGCTCAAGGGAAACTTCTCAGCTTTTCAGAGGGGTGTTTTGTTCCCAGCTGGGCCCTTAGCACATCACCCAATTTGTGCCGCCAACGTCGCTGCAACGTTCACGAACATGATGCCCCCCTCCGTGAACGAGTCTCGTCTGTGCGCGGCGACGAACTGTGGCATTTACGAGTCAAATTATTTCAGCTTCACACCAAGCCCGGCACTTCTTTGATTTAAATATCAGCACGACTGTGACCGCTCATTTGTAGAAACTATGTTCTTACATCTTTCACCGCATTCATTCCCCCCCCCCCAGACGTATTGATGCACAAGCGGTGTACGGTCATTGATAGCGCATCAGACTTGCGATCCCGGCGTTCTCGGTTCGATCCATGGGGTTTTTGGAACAGAGTTTTCCATCAGAGTGTTTATTGTGGGGAAACCCTGGACCTGTTTTGATTCCACCCGTTGCTTCCCCACTCATTCTGCATATGCGAGTGAAGCTTGACACATGCCAGTGAAACTGTTATATTTTGATTCTCACAGAGCTAGAATTTAAATGAAGTGCGTGATCAGGTTGTTGTTTTGTTTGTGCAGTCGTTGGGAACCGAGCTGAGGCCACCAACTCATGACAAAGACGATCACCGCAGCGCGCGACGCTTTCAGATGCGGTTTTGCGGCCGTCTGGAACGCTCTTCTTTTCCGATATTAGGAAGCCACTGGAGCCATGCACCTTTAAATCATCTACATTTGACAAACTAATTTCTTTAGAACTGCTTTTTGTGTGGTGTGGACCAATCAGTTTCAAGGACAATGCATAAATTATTAGAGTATTGTTTTTTGTTTGCATTTGACTGCACGTATTGTGGTTAATGTAAACAGGGGAAAAAACCCTATTAGTATGCTTTTTTGTGTGTTCGTTTAATGTCCTTCCCCTTACACCTCCGACCCGCGCGGTTGGCTGCGGAGTCCGCGTGATGACGATTGATGCTCTTTGACGAGAACAGCAAGGTACCGCGGTCCATTTGTGACAAGTACGGTGCGAAAGAAGTTCGACACATACACACGCACATGCGCACGTACACAGCGAGGTCTTGGTTGACTCGGCCAATTCCACGCGTGGCCGTCATCACAGGCGCGCGTCTCTTCCCTCCGGCAGTAATCGCGCACACGGTGGGGGTGGCCGTTGCGGTGACGACACCGCAACAACAACAACAGCAACAACAAAATACCCCGCAATTTTCTTGAGGATCTGAGCCATCACATCACTCGGCGTACGATGTGAATAATTATTAGCAAAATGCCACGCTAAAAGCCCCTCTCTTGTGCCATACCGATCCATCACTGCACCCTTAAGCAA
The DNA here is from genome assembly GCA_014621495.2 of Entosphenus tridentatus. Classification (NCBI taxonomy): domain Eukaryota; kingdom Metazoa; phylum Chordata; class Hyperoartia; order Petromyzontiformes; family Petromyzontidae; genus Entosphenus; species Entosphenus tridentatus. The sequence continues at coordinate 8,623,014 of CM025631.2, read as the reverse complement.
TGAGCTTTGATTTACGGCGAAACAAGAAAGTGCCTTCTGACAATAAATTTACCGATTTCATAGGCCCTAATTGCACGTGTCCATTCCCTGCGGCTGTGCGCCCGCGGTTATTTAGTGGCGTTTTAAGGACACCTGAGTCAACTAATGGGTCTCCCATAAAGTTTGTGGGGGAAAAGGAGAGATATACGCGCTCAGGGCGCATGACGCTTGCAATAAATGTGACGCGAACCGTGGTAATAACACAAATGAATCCATACACTTCTACAAAAAAGCAAGCTTGTTGATAGTGCATTAAGCTAATTAATGCGACAAAATAAATAGGTAGACGTAACGCCTCATTTCCGTGTTTGTAACTTAATATGAACAAATATTATTTTTGTCCCCACATCCCATCGGCTGCACAGCATTCTGGGAGTACATTTTGTCAACGGCAAATGCAAGCGAACTCTCCACTGGCTTCGATATTGAACGTCGCATCAGCAGATTCGTGAACTGCGCGATGTCCATAGGCGTAGACCTGGTTTTTCGATATGGGTAGGAGTTTGACTTAAAACTGAATCTCACGTAACACATGGGCATTAAACCACATGCATAATCATCAACCATGATCAATCCACTGCTGAACGAAGGCCTCCCCAAGCAGCCACCATCTCAACAATGACTGTCTAAGCCAGACCGTCAACAGATGCTGTAGACGTATTAGCACCAATGGATATATCTCCCCACCCCCCTCCCCAACATAAAAAGTAACGTCAAAATCACGTAGACAAACGGCATTAACGTTTCACAAATCGCACAGCTCTAAATTATGACTGGAAGAACAGTTGACATTTCCACGTATCCGTACTATAACGCGTTACATTTATCGCTGCCTCCGTCTGAAAGACGCCGCTCTTCAGTAAAGAATGGCTCTCCGTAAGACGGGCGATCGCGGCTCTCAGAAAGCAACGTACAGCGCTCGCGTTCACTCGTCGCCGGAGACACGTGTCGTTGACAGGTCTCATCCCCGCGGCACAGCCCTGAGCCCAGGGCTAATTTGTTATGCGTCGAGATGTCGGGAAAAAAGAAGGAGAATGACGAATTCATTACCTGCAGCTCTTTGTTGCCAATAGTGACACGTCATTTTGAAACCGTGTCAATTATGCATCTCTGGAGGCTCATAAAAACGGCTTTGCTCATCGAAGTGCATCAATTGAATTTGTCCGCACACTTTGTGCTGATTGTTCTGAAGAATAGGCAGACTAATTTCTGACATTGTAGCGCTCTCTGCTATGTATCAAAACAAAATATCTAAGTACATGCAAGGCGTCATTTTGGTTGTTGTTGTTGCGGGACGCACAATAATCCCACAGAGCCCGCACGATTCCTCAACGATGCCGGACGCCGAGCGATGTCCACTGTGGTTTTTTCCCCCCCTCCGATTCCTGAGAGCAAATCCCGCAACAAAAAACACCCCTCGCGTCCCCTGCTCAAAGCGTCGCTCCATCTCGGTGGACAAAGTCCTGCTCATGAGAGCTAAACGCGCGTTCGGCGTCGGACGGAACACAATGACGCGTGTGCGCCGCGCCAAGATGCGAATACAGATTTGTTTACATTATTTATTGACCGAGAAAAGCTGTGCCCTTATTGAATCAAAAATAAAAAGCCGATAAATCCAGCGGGGAAAAAAATATATATATAGAGGGAAGCGGCGTCGCGCCGAGGAATAATGGGGGGAGAAAAGATTGGACCGCTGATGGTATATCTGTCTTGGTCCAGTTATTGTCGAGTGTTCGAGTCGCGTGCGCACTCGAAGCCAAAAGTGCGACGTGAACGTTCGAAACCGGGAAACGGCCGCGCAGTCGGGCAGCGCTCTGAGTGTCCCTTGTGGGGCAAGTACATCATCGCTGGACATAATCTCGCTCGCATTTCTGAGCCCCGAAAATAGACCCGGTTATCAGGGTTGCTTCTGATTTGAAGGGGGGGGGGGTGGGGGCAATTTGCGGCACATATTGGATGGGCCTTGTGGGGGGGCAGATGGAATCTCGTGACACGAGGACGGTGGCTGCTTGCGCGGTTGGCTTTGCTACTCGCGCTGGAGATGTCGAGTGGGGACGCGACGCATCTCAAAGTGCTCTTCGCGCAAGCAGCTCGTCACAAGCATGTGCTAAGGGCCCTCTCAACGTGACTGAATACGCAATCATAAAGGTGCGTGGGAGGTGGCAGCGGCATGGCGAGGCCTTCATCTGGCAGTGGATTGGCTATAGCTGGTGATGACGTAGCTTCATGATGACGTAAATTGTCCAAATATAATGGCTCATGGCCCCAGTACTTAGGGCCCAGTACTTAGGGCCCAGTACTAATGGCCCTCAGTACTTATGGCACCGCTTCAGTGGCTCCTCTTTGTGCAAGGTGTAAGCTTTACTTATTGATTTACTAATTTCTAAACAAACAATCCCATCGTCGAGACGTCGACGGGGCTGCCCACCGTCATCGCAAGAATGGCGGCGGACCCACGTGACTTCTGGGAGCGGCGGGCGGCAAATTGTGGAGGCAGTGAAACTGCGCGCCTTTTGTGTCACGGGGGTCGCCAGAAACGAGTGGCGGTCCTCAAAGTGTCGACAGCCACTGTTGGGAGACCTTTCCAAGGCACTGTCAGTAGCAGCAGCAGCAGCAACAGCAGCTAGCAATGTTCCTAACGTCCAGGGTTAAGAATTAAGAGGCACGGCAAAAAAAAGGTTGTAGCTGTCAGTCTTTGACATCCCACGGCTCGTCAGAGCGACCGCTGTATATGTTCAACTACCACACTGCAGGTCAACATACTTCTCGCGTATGGTATGGGGGATGGGGGGTGGAAGCAACAGTTCTTATGGATGATGTCACAGTTGAATGTTAAGGTGCTTCAACCAATCCAAGGCGGCAGTAGACGTTTTTGGGATTGCAGCGATAACGCCGGGGTTGTGTGTGGTGTGGATGGAGCGCTTTGTTGGTGATGCGTTTGATTGTTTGGGCTTTTTCAACAAAGATGTTTCTCTGCTTCTCTCGCACCGATCGGCTTGGGACTTCCTCTCCCATCGTTTCGTTTTGTGTTGTTGTTGTTGTCCAAAGTTGGTGATTGAAACCCCATTTGTTTAAAACAGCTTTTTACGTTTTAGTTTGTTGTCCCTCCGATTAGCACGGTTGGCTAGGTACGGTGCGAAAAAAGTTTCAACGTGCGCACACACACACACGTGTTGTCACTGCTGTCACTCAGCAACTTCCCACTGCTGGACAAAGGCCCCCCCCCCATTCCTCTCCCTCCCCCACCCCCAGCGCCCGATTGCCCCCACGGCCTCTGGGCCCCGTGGCTGTCGTCTCGCTGCCGCGGTCATTTCCGCCGTCTCCCCTCCCGCGCCTCGCGTTGCCTCCACTCGGCCTCCTCTCTTCGCGATGTGGCCTGCCTCTAATTGCCCTTTTCGACTTCTTTCGCATTAACCGCGGTTAACTGTTTCCGTTACAAGTTACACGAGTCTTCGCCTGCCTTCCGCTTTTATTCTCTTATTGCATATTTTCGCACGATTGGCCACTTTTGTAATTTTTCCGAGTAGTTTGAAAATGTCCGGTATTGTTTTTAGATTCTAACGAATGCACACTGTGGATTACTTTTGAAGAGGAGGGTACCCCAGGGTCTTCAATATTTTTTTTCATCTCGCAGAGAGAACGTTTTATTAATTTCCCACCAAAGAAATTCAATCTGCGACTCCAATAATAGTGGCCAATCGATCGGCGTTCCACTGGAATTCACTGGAATATTAACTACCACGCCTGGTATACGGGAGGTAGTGGGTTCGATCCCGACTCTGACGCCTGCTGTATATCTGGAGTTTGCGTGTTCTCCCCGTGGTCGCGTGGATTTTTTTCCGGGTCCTCCGGTTTTTTCCTCCACATCTAGAAACACGCGTTTAGAGTATTTGGTTGCTATAAATGTCAACATGGTAAGCCACTTCGTTGAGCTATTATTTGTGATAGCCAGGTCGCTTCTGATAAAAGAGCTACATAGCTCAGTGGGCCTTACCTCGTAAAATAAAAATGATTTAGTTTAATGTGGTCACCAGGCCAGCGATGAATTCGCGACCTGTTGAATTCTTCTTCCCGCCTTGCTCAAATGCGAGGCAGCCGCATAGAGTGGACAATTTTGTGCAAATCCGTTGCAATACCAGGAGACGGTAAAGGCTGTAGGGCTCACAAGGTGGGCATCAGAGGACGTTGTACAGTACACTATCTATGCTCCCCTTCGCCGACTTGCGATTGATTGATTAACATTGTGGTTTCGGCGTTGACATAGCCCCCTCGACCTGACACGGATTGCGGGAGACCCTCATCCAGCAGTGGATTGACAAAGGGCAGGACATGTACTGTGTAGTGTGTACGTACCCTACAGGGTGGGCAAGATCCCTTGTGACCCACAATTAATCGACATTGGCTTTCTTCCTTTGCATATTAATTTATTTTTTAAACAAACCTTTAAATGGGGTTCACAAGACATCAGGACCACCCTGTACATGTGGACGGAGGCGTAATAATGATCTACGATCGCCGTGCGTTCGAAACCGTCGCTACACTCTCCGCTGATGCTCGTCACCCTACGCCACAGTCAGTTGTTCTACACGTGCTTTGCTCCTGGCTGTGTGTGATCGCCTCGTGTGGCTTGCTGATGGCAAGCGGCGACAGAGTTTCCTGCTCGCAGCATGCTCGAACAATGTTGCACCGTGGTCTCTTCGCTTCTTTTTTAATTCCTCCCGTGTTCCATTGTCTTGACACTTCGTGTCAGCAGGAGCTGTCCAGCGCTGAGCTCCAGCAAATCATTCGCCGCCTGTTGCGGAGGTTATTGAGAGCGGGGATGGGGGGCAGTAGTGGCGGTGCGGTATTGATGTGGCAAGTGCGCTGCGCTACAAACCCGGCGACCCCAGTTCGTCGATTCCCGCTCACGGACAATACCAGCGACGATTATCCGAATCGGTCCTGGGTCTCCCCTAGGTCGACTCAGCCTCAAATGAGTCCCTGGTGTCGTGTGTAAACATCTCCACTGGGCAAAACAAAGGCGGCCGGGCGTGGTGTTGACTATCCACACCCTCGTGTGTCGTTCTGGCCTTCATAGGTGCTCGCTAACAGCACTTGCCCCAACAATATGTTAAGGCTATACGGTGTATCTTTGTCTTTGGTGTGTGTGTGGTGGGGGGGAGTGCAGAGCCGTTCCCGATGGTACGGTTAATCGTGGCGACCGCCCCGGGCCCCGCGCTTTGGGTGGCCTCGCGATTCGACATCACGGTGTGAGATGTTCACGGTACTTACAGGGCCCCAGCAGACGGCCCTGGGTGGGGACATGCAAAATATGTATTGGGAAATGAATCCCTTGGCTGTGACAACTGATATCAATTGACTGCATTCCATTGTCAAAATGCAACAACAACAAACATGTAATTCTCCCTATGCACAGAGCTCTAATGAGATGTTATATAAGTCGTGGAGGGAGCTGCGATTGTTATTCTTGTGTATATCGTGTAACCTGCTGGCGGAAGGCCACGTGGTGATGTGTGGCTGTGGGGGTGGCGACATGACCTTGCCCTCTGCCAGGAGCTTTCTCTTTATAAAACCTACAACTAATGCATGAGTGTGTCTTTGTATTCGTATGTGCAAATACGTGTGTCTTTGTGCCTACGTGTGTGTGCATATGTGGGGGAGCGGTGGCGCAATGGTTAGCGCGCTGCGCTGCGAACGCGGTGACACGAGTTAGATTCCCGCTCACGGCCAACACCAGTGACGGATAATCTAAACTGGTCCTGGCCCTTCCCTAGGTCGACTCAGCCTCAAATGAGTACACGGTGCAATGTGTAAACATTGCAACTTGGGAGACAAAGGCGGCCGGGCGTGGTGCTGGCCACCCACCCTCTCGTAGGCCGTGCCGGCCTTCATTGGTGCTCGCTAACAGCACTTGCCCCAAAAGTATGTTCAGTCCATATGGGGGATCTTTGTCTTTATTTGTGTGTATGTAAGCGCGTGTGCACATCTTGACTGCATATTTGTGCGCATATACGCGCACGGTTAGCGCATTGTGCTAGGGACCCGGCAACTTGAGTTTGATTCCCGCTCACGGTCAACAGTGACGATTATTTGAACAGGTCCTGGACTTCCCCTAGGTCGACTTAGCCTTGAATTAATAACTGGTGCGGTTTATGCAAACATCGGCACTGTGGAGACAAAGGCGGCCTGGTGTGGTGCTGGCAAACCCACCCCCTTGTGTGTCGTGCCGGCTTTCATTTAAGTGTGTTTGCCGAAATAGTCCTGTTGTTAAAGGTCGTTTGTTGGTTTTTGACTTTCGACGTGTGTGTTTTAGTTATTGTGATTGGCAGGATTGCCAAAATGGTGAAATTGAACATGTTTTTTTCAATACGAAGTTATTGTTTCCAACTTGTGTGGAAATTGCGTTCACATATTTCTCTAGATTTAGTGTGTGTGTGTGTATCCTGGGACATCCATTAAAAACTTTAAAATTGAGTTGTGAAAGGCAATGTTCGCGATGGCATTCCTTGAAACTCCAGTGATCGGGGAAATTGCGAATCAGATCAAATCTGCGCAATTAAGGGAACAGCACGAAATGGAGATGTCTAATGGGCATTTAAAAATAAAATCCACTCAGCATGTGCCGCTTTGACGTATAATTTTTGTGCCAAGGAATTTTGAGCAGAAATGTCCGAGACGCGCTTCGGAATTGTTCATTATGACCGTCAATCATGGTCAATCCACTGCTGGATGAAAGCGGCGACTATCTCCCATGATCCTGTGATTACATAATAATCCAGCGTGCATCATCTGCGCACGAGCCGACTCAATCGCTCCAAATGATAATTGCTCACACCCGATGAATTCACAGCCACGTATTTGAGTAGCGTGGACGCTGCCGCTGTGCAATGGTTTTGCTCATTGCAATTCAGAGGTCGCCGGTTCGATCTCCAGGCGCGGCAGTTGGTACAATAGGCACGTTAATAAAATCATATCGCCTCTGTCCCCACCCATCAGTAGAAGTGTGTGGCACAACAGAAACGGGCATACCCAATTATTTACGTTTGTAGTAATACTGGTAGGAACCTCCTGGTTGCACCAGCCCACAGGGGATTATTGTGTCCGTCCGTCCGTCGTGCATTCAAAAATGGGAGGGGTGGGGCTGGGTGGAGAGGGGAGGGTGGGGAGGGGCTGGGTGGGGAGGGGAGGGTGGGGAGGGGCTGTGTCGGGATGGTGGGGCTGGGTGGGGGGTGGGAGGGGTGGGGCTGGGTGGGCAGGGGCTGGTCACCCCGTGGTGCCCTTATAGAACTCAACGTTTAACCTACTCACGCCGGCTTGTGCCCGCTCTCACAGTCGGGCATATTTGCGGAATACACCACGCCGCCGTTGACCCTGGCCATTGACCGAGCAACCCAACGTTCCTACAGACATTCAAATTAAATGCGTCGCCATCGATCCGACGCCAGGCGTCTTTTTGTTTTGAACGTGCAAACAATGGGGGTCGCACCGCAGCTATGCGATCGGTAGGTCACTGCGTGGTGGCGTAAAGTGTGGGTAACTGCGATCGCTTCCAAGACGTCTGACCAACATGGAAGAGTAGACCAAAAGACCCTTGAGAGGAGCTCTCTGTTCGGGGTAGTCCTTTTACTAAGCAGTGGAATGAG
>CM025631.2:8586214-8604709 GCA_014621495.2 Entosphenus tridentatus | reverse complement strand
GTCGTTCTCTCTCTGAGTCGTTCTCTCTCTCAGTCGTTCTCCCTCTCGGAGTCGTTCTCTCTCTGAGTCATTATTTATCTCTCTCGCAGAGTCGTTCTCTCTCACTCTCTCTTCGCGAGCGAGCGAGCGAGTACTGTGCGGCCTCGTGTTACGAGTTGAAATAACCATTATAATTTATCAGCATAGATATCGACGGAACTTCATTTCTCACGTGATATTTTATTGATCGCTGATAGGCCAGATTGGAGTAGGGCTTATCGTCGTCAGGCACTACCACCAAATAATTGCCGAGAACAATTTTCCGGACCGTTCCGGCTGAAATGAATAAAGCACTGCTAGAAATTCCCAATGAAAGTGCAGCCGCAGAAACAGCAGCAACAGCAGCAGCAACAGCAGCAGGAGCAGCAGCAGCAACAGCAGCAGAAGTAGCAGCAGCAGGAGCAGCAGCAGTAGCAGCAGCAGGAGCAGCAGCAGTAGTAGCAGGAGCAGCAGCAGTAGCAGCTGCAGCAGGAGCAGCAGCAACAGCAGTAGCAGCAGGAGCAGCAGCAGCAGGAGCAGCAGCAGCAGCAACAGCAGCAGCAGCAGTAATAGCAGCAACAGCAGCAGCAGTAGCAGCAGTAGCAGCAGTAGCTGCTGCGCTGAGACCCCGAGGAGCGACTGGAATTCCGCGGACGCTCGATGAGAGGAGCACACAAGGCGAGGGCTTCCCGCGTTTGTGAATCTCCCAGATTTGTACTCAGAGTCCCCGGGATGCGTGGCCAAAACAAAGAGGTCGATTATTAATCCTCCCATTCCACCCACCTCCCCTCGCCCTCCCTCCCTCCCTCCACACGAGCAGTGTGCTTGCCGTGCTGCACAAGAGCTTAACACTCACCCAGCTTGGAAAGTGGAACACCGGGTATTTTGTTGACATGTAATTCTCTCCGCTTCGTATCGTCAGCATGAATAAGGAAACACCGTTGGCTCGCTCTTTTCTCCGGAGTGCGCAGAGCACGAGGGCTAGAAGCTGCTCTCAAAAGAGAAAGCCATCACCGGCGTCAGAAAACGTGCTCTGCTGCTACCTTTAATGTTTTATTCCACCCCGATCGTGCAACCTACAGGCTCAAAAGGCGCAACGTGCAAAATCGCGAGCGACAAACAGTTCTGTTAAGGTATTAATAGATAAGAGTCAACACGCTTCTTCAATTGAGCAACTTTATCATAAAAAAAAATCGGGAAAATCGACGAAGGTATGGAATTCCAAAGTGGAGCAGTGCGAGGCAAGAAGAAAGAGAAGAGACAGTGTGGTGAGTGGTTAGGTGAGTGGGTGAGTCAGCGAGTGAGTTGGTGAGTGGGTAGGTGGGTGGGTGAGTGGGCAGGTGAGTGAGTGGGTGAGTGGATAGGTCTCGTGGGTGAGTCAGCGAGTGAGTGGGTGAGTGGGTTAGTGAGTGAGTGGGTGAGTGAGTTAGTGAGTGGGTGGGTGAGTGGTTTAGTGAGTGGGTAGGTGAGTGGGTGAGTCAGCGAGTGGTTGGGTGGGTGAGTGAGTGGGTGTGTGACCGAGTGGGTGGATGGGCGAATGCGTGCGAGTGATTGTGACCTGCAGTGTGGTGCTGGTTGAACGGAGCGTGGGTGAGACGAAACAATCTGTCCGGTAGACCGAGTCCACGACACAGGCAGAGGAATTAATGAGCGAATTTCCCTGGAACGACCGCCATGGTAGTAGCCAGCGAAGAGTGATCGGAGACGAGTTCCTGGTGGGAATCGGTGAATGCTCGATGGTCAATCAACATGACCGCTTCTCCTCTGAATTATATCCAGTAGGACTTCAGATGGGATGGCGGGGGAGAGAGAGGTGGGGGGGTCACAAAGGTCACGGGATTAATGGGAGTGTTTTCGCTCAGACTCGTGTCGCCCTGCATCACGTCAGCGCGGGCGAGAGGGGGGAGAGGCATCGCAAGCGCGATTGATGCGCCGTTGCAGAACGCTCCCTCGTTTTCGCTGGACCAGACCACCACCACCACCACCACCACCGCCGCCGCCACCACCGCGTGAACTTCGCCTCAATCGACGGCAGAGCCATGCGGGGAACGAAGGGTTGAGTGTAGTGTCGTGGGATTTGAACGTAGGGTTGCCGCTCTGCGATTTTGTTTCTCGATGCTATGTTTAAAAAAAATGTTTTTTTTAACAACGTGAGTGATATTGCTTCGCAGGAGCGTGAAAGGTGGTGGCGGTGACCTTCATCCAGCAGTGGATATGAGTGTTGCACAACTTTTCGCAACTGTTGTTTTTGCGAAGGTTATGGCATCGCTTTGGTGCATAGTTGCTACTTCCAGTACGAATGAAGGTGAACTTAAAAATGTTTCAGCTGCAGTTCACTCAACGCATCGCCTGCCCTCAGTGTTTGTCGTTCTGAGCTTGTGTGTCCTCGACGTTTATGATTCTCCTCCCTACCTAAATGTTTACAATTCCAACCCGGATCTGTAGTACTCTTTCAAAGACCAAAAGCCACGCGTTTAAAGGGCTTAACGTATTCTCCAGAATGCGGTACAATCAAATACAAAAACAAAACAAAAATCCGTTTTCCATTCTAGATTTGAAGCTTTCGTGACTGCAAGCCTCCATATTCTTAGGTTTTTTCGGTAAAGTCGCGCAGGTAAATTTTTTAAAATTATTTTAGTAATTTTAATGTTTTACCTACGTGACTTTACCGAAAAAACCTAAGAATATGAATCCGTTTTCCAGTTTGTCTGAAGTGAGACCAGAGCGTGGCTGTGACGTGCACGGCGTAGTCAGCATGGGCGTCTGTGTCAATGGCTTCAGAGAGCGCGTCTGCGTCACCCTCTTGTGCCATGCAATGTGGGAAACGAAAGCCTTGCCCGATATTCTTAGGTTTTTTCTTCGGTAAAGTCACGTAGGTAAAAAATCATAATGAATAAAAGTAAAATTAAAATAAAATAAAAATCACGACGTTTCGGAGGCAACGCAAGCTTCCGTCTTCAGGTGGAACCGTCACAGCACGATAGCTGTATCAAGTGAGAGAAATTCCAAGAAACAGTATTTGTATATATACTGGTTGAGGGTGGGAGGAGCCAAGGTAGGCCCTGAACATTATTTTTGTGAGGTTCGGTGCGGCTGAAGCACGCTGTCGCACAACAGCAGCTTCATGGCACGTCTTTTCTTTTTGTTTAAGGTGGACGATGATTTTTTTTTAAACCGCCCTCGGTTTTTTATTTCACATCGCCACTAGCGGATTCTGAATTGTCACCCAATCATTGCACAAGGAGCCGCTTTTATTGAGCAACACATTTCAAGCCTGGGCCGACACACTGTTATTTCACGTCTCGGCTGAATTGTAAATTTTTCGGCGTTGGAAACTCTCAGATTCTCAGCTCAAGTCACGCTGCACTCAAACGTTTAACTCTGAAGTCGTGGCCAGAAGGAATGTACAATTCTCCGAGAGGATATGCACTTTAGAATGATGGAGCGGCGATGATCGGCACACGTGTGTGGGCGGTGCTGAGTGGGCTGTCGCATCGTAGGATCGTGAGAGGTGCGGGCGGTGGGTTGGGGAGGTCTTCTTCCAGTAGTGGATTGATCGCGGCTGATGATGATGATTATGTTGTTTCCCAAGGTCAGTAATTGACAGGGATCGAAGCTATTAATGATAGAGGTGGACGAGAGGAGGTTGAAGTGATTTAACAAAAAATTGCTAATAAAAGTATTATATCAATGTGCATTTTTTTAAAAATCAGCGCATATTACCGGCTATGACATGACTCAGAAGTGAACTTTGGAAATCCCCCGCGTGCGAGGGAGAAACGCTATATCCCGTGCAAAACTTGTTCGGCGTGGTCCAATTTTGTTTGCTGTACTGCACTGCCGTCTCCCGGCGAGCCAAGGTATGGCACCTCGGCGACACGTGTGTGTGAGATCCACCAACCCTCGCTGCCCCCCCGCTGTGTCGGGGTTACGGGGCCGCGCGCGTAGTCACCGCCACCGTCCCGGTCACCTTCCTCCGTGCGTGGCTGACGCTGAGGCGGGCAAGGGCAGCCACGTGGGCGATCTGTGCGCCCACATTAATGCAGCATCCGTGCAGTACATGACAGCAGTACATGACAACAGCACATGACAACAGTACATGACAACAAATATGAATGCAGTGGGCAGCTGCTGGGTCAAAGGTTTGTTTGTGTGGGGCCGTTGCTGGTCCTCTTTACTTGAAGATGTTTCTTGTTCATGTTTTTGTTTTGTTGCGGTTGCACCCGAGTCAAGAGCCGCATGGCTCACAGGGTTATACCTAGTAAATGAAACTGAAATAAATAAATGAAACTCTCTCCAAACGTAAATACAAGCACACGTCTTAGCTCATCTGCCTATTTTTTTTATCCAGTGCTACAGAATATTTTTAAAAAAAATCAGAATCTGTATTTATCCTGGAAGAATCCGATGAGCCGTGATGCTCATTTTCACAGATGCCCAGTAGGGGGCCGATCAGCAAGTGACAAACTGCATTTGCTGCCAAGCTGCATTGCTGTTTCGCACGCCCGGTCCAGCAGTAACCCCTGGCGAGTGAATATCTCAACAACAAGAACAACAACAACAACCGCATCAACGCCATCGGTCACAATAACACCGTTGCGGGGGCGTTAAAATAAAATAATATAACTGTCGACGTTTCGGGCAATGGCCCTTTTATGGATATCGCGTAAATAGGGAGGGCAGAGAGATAGAGGAGATAGTCAGAGTTGGAGGCTGCACTTGCACGGTTGGCTACGTACGGTGCGAAAGAAGTTCAACATACATACCACGAGGCCTGATGACCATTGCACCAATGCACGATTTTTTGATGACCACTTTTTGCTTTAATTGGTATGCTTCCTATAGTGGAAATGTGTTACTACTAAATGCACTAATTTGTGTTCAAAGTAAAATTATAACATGTTGCTGGCGCATTGCCCCACACTCACTCACCAGGGCTCCCTTGAAGCGCTGATGAATCTATTTGATGCATTCCTGAAAACAAAGTAGAAAGTAACTCTCTGTATCCGCTGTGATGCGGGGGACGAACGACGCAGATTCTATTATCCGCAGGGTTATCCGCACATTTACTACACTTATAATCTGCGGGCAAAAAAAAATCCTGGATAATCAGGGACAATAGAAAAATTGTGGCCACGGATAATCGAAGTTGTATTATGACTGGACCGTACATCTCCCACGGAGTCGCGGGTATCAGGGTTGTGGGTGAGAGGAGGCGTTCTACTACAGACGCCGGGCTTTGTGCGTTTCAAAAAGTAACACAATTTATGACCCAACTTGAGTTTTACGAGTGCGGAGTCCATTAATCTGATGGCAAAACCAGGGAATCAATGACGGGGGGTGGGGGGGAGAACTTTACTTTTAAAGAACACTGCAGCGCAGCAAGAATATAATCGGCATCACCGCCGTGCACAAGGACGAGCGTGTGAGCTCCGCTCGTGAAGGACATGGGCTCAGATCTCCATTCACGCCGATATTCATCATCACCCTCTTCGCCCTTGGTCTGTCGACCCCTAAATAAAGGACCCCCTACCCCCCCCAAACCGTCGGCATCGCTCAAGGTCATAATAATAATGATGATCGACAGCTGTTAGGCGCATTTCATCCGTAGATCCCACCAATGCGCCACCGTGTATGGAAATCAGGAGGTAAACAGAACCTGCAGGGTAAACGGGCAGAACTGGGGGGGTAGAGGCTACTTTTAAGAGGTGAGTGATCTAGACGAACTTAAACATACCTAACGATTCTGGTTGTCGTATTAGCAGAGGCGAAGCGTCGTTCCAAAGCTTGGCAGCTGCACCCAGAAACAGAGCCTGGACCTCGGAGTGCTTGGAAGAAGGCGATTCAAAAACTTCAGGGACGTCGTTTGGAGCATACAAATGGATGAGTTCCAGTGAATATTGCAGGGCTACCCCGTTGAGTGCCTTGCGGTTCAGCAGCAGTGTCTCATAGTCCACTCGGCGCTCCACCGGTAGCCAGTGCAGAGACGAGACGGCAGGTGTGTGATGTGTGCCCTCGAGCAGCTGCATCCGATGTCATCGTTCCACCTCCCTGCAGCGAATGTCGCCTCCAGGCGCGCTCCGACCTTTGACCGCCACTCCGACGTTAGTCTCGACCACCGGCCCTCATCCCTCTCGAGCTCAGCGCTCAAGCCGCCACTTGCGTTTGTCAACAGGCAACGTGACCTCTCCCACTTGCGTACTCCTCTCGATCCACGTGTTCTCCCCGCAACCCCCATCCGATTAGCACGGTTGGCGACGTACGGCGCGAAAGAAGTTCAACGTACGGCGGTACGGACGTACGTCCGAAGGTACGTCGATGATGTTTTTTTCTTTCGACTTTACATTTGAACCTTCGACTGTACGCAGCCTTTGCCGCTAGGTGGCGCCATGTGCGTTTCAGACACTCGCTTGCTCAAGTTCAAGCTCATACTATGGGGCACTGCTGCTGATTAACTCGAGCACTGCAATGCAGAGGTCGCAACCCGGGGACCCGATACCCGTACCCTACCCGATACCCGGCTACCCGTACCCGGCCGGGTACGGGTACCCGTTTGCGACCCTGGTGCGGCCGGGTACGGGTACGGGTAGGCCGTGAGTCACTGGTGAGTAACTGTCACTCATTTCCCAACGTCTTGTCTCTTCTCACAATTCAAGTTCCTAGAATCAACCCACCCGCGCCTGCAACATGGCTTCATCCCAGAGGTCGCAATCAGGTACCCGATACCCGTATCCCTACCCGTACCCGGCCGGGTACGGGTAGGGTACGGGTACGGCCGGGTACGGGTACGGGTACCCGTTTGTGACCCTGGTGCGGCCAGGTACGGGTAAGGAATCAAAACCCGTTTGCGACCTCTACTGCAATGTACACATGCACATCCGTCAGTTTGACACGTGGGCTTTCGCGAGCAATATTCTCCACAATGAAAGTGGTTTGGGTTCGATCGCGTGTCCTTACCCGCCACCACCCAAAAACAGCCAATTGGTGAGGTTTGTCACGTAAACAAAACGTGCCAATTAATAAATTGCCAACGTTATCGGTCTTAATGTTCTACTTCTTTCAGATGGCAAGGTTACATTTGCAACATTATATATATTTCTATAATCAAGGTTATCAAACCATTAGGAGGCTTGGGGTGGAGATTTATGTGTGGGTTTGTCCGCGAATCGGCGGTGCAATAATGAGGCAGTGATGGATGAGTTGACCGTTAATTTATTCTGGACGAGTTGATCCGTGGACTGGTTCTGGATGAGTCGATCTGTGAATTGATTCTGGACGAGTTGATCCGTGGACTGGTTCTGGATGAGTCGATCTGTGAATTGATTCTGGATGAGTTGATCCGTGGACTGGTTCTCGGCAGGGATTTATGGCTGACCACTGTTTCCTGGGTTAGGGGTCGGCAAACCAAAATAACAACGAGAACCATTTTTTATTTATTCTCAAAAAAAAAAACCACACCTCAATATTTCAAGAGCCACAATGCACTGTGCGGGGAATACGAGACGGTGGTGGCCTTAAATAAACGTCACGAAACAGTCGTTGAAGAGACGCGTGTGGCTGGTTGATGCGATCTTTGGATGTGTGTTGAACTTATTTCGCACCGCACGTCGCAAACCGTGCTAGTCGGAGGTCCGTTGGGAAGGACAACAAACTAAACAACAAAAAGCAACTTTAAAGAAAAATAGTTTTGAATCTAAAATGAGTTTTCAATCAAATTTTGAATCCTTAATTGCAAGATGCACATCACTGTAAAGCGTTTTCCCATGTTTTCCCATGCATTGTGTGTATTTAATCAAGGCTTGAAAGGCACTTAAAAACTTGACTTAAAGCTTTCGTCACTGCAGGAATTAATATTCTTGGGTCTGTCGGTAAAGTCACGTGGATAGGTTGTTGTTTTATTTGAGCTTATCTACGTGACTTTACCGACAGACCCAAGAATATAAAGATAAAGATCCCCCATATACCCTTAACAGACTGTGGGGGCAAGTGCTGTTAGCGAGCACCTATGAAGGCCGGCACGGCACACGAGGGGGTGGGTGGCCAACACCACGCCCGGCCGCCTTTATCTCCCTAGCGGCGATGTTTACACACCGCACCAGGTACTCATTTGAGGCTGAGTCGACCTAGGGGAGGCCCAGGACCGGTTCAGATAATCATAACCGGTGTTTGCCGTGAGCAGGAATCGAACCCGGTCCGCCAGGTTCGTAGTGCAGCGTGGCGCTAACCGCTACACCACCGCTCCCCACTGAAAGACCGGCACACAGAGAGAGTTTAACGAGCGGACCAAGGAATGAATCGCGGCGGTGCCTGAAGTGTGGCAGTAAAAGAAGAGCCGCCATCGACGAATGCCCCAGCGGCCCACTCAGTTGCGTCGGGGAAAATGTCAACTCGGAGATTCAATTTGCCGTCGTAAAAAAGAAACGAGGGAAAGACAGAGAATGGGCCGGGTCAAGGGGTCACAGCATCACCCCTCGACGGGGGTGGGGTGTAGGAACCCACAGCGTCTCCAGGAGCTACTTCTATCGCAACGATAAAACGATGCTTGACTTTATATCGCGCCCGTAACTTCACTTCCATTCAATGCTGATATGCGACACGAACATTTCCGTTTCGCCCGTTACCCGTATGTATGTAAGTTGAACTTATTTTGTACCGTACATAGCCCACCAGAGGTGCGGTGGAAGTACAACAAACTAAACACAAAAATCAGTTCTAAATAAAAGAGTTTTCAATCGATATGATGATGATGATGATTTAAAAGAGCCTAGCTCCCAGTGGCTTCCGAATAGCGGAAGGAAGAGCGTTCCAGACGGCCGCAGAAGCGCATCTGAAAGCGCGCAATGCGGTGTCCGTCTTTGTTCGGTGGTTAGCGCAGTTTATTTGGCCTAGGGGGCCCCCTAATGGCAGCTTGCTGCTGGCGGCCAGACACAAGAAACGTGTCCACTGGCCGCAGAGCACGGCACCGTGTCCCCGATCACCGTGATAGAAGATTAAAGCCCGCAGGAGTCACCGCACTTATCGGGATGGACATTTCTGTGAGACGCTGTGGAAGTGCGAATACTGAATACCCAAATATTTGCGCAATGTCACGACAATGAGCTGCAATGAGATTTGTTTCATGTACTTCATCATCATCATCATCATCAGTCACGATCAATCCACTGCTGGATGAAGGCCTCCCCCCCCACCTCGCACGATCCTGCGAGGCAACAATCACACCTACGAGCGCCCTCCACACGAACCGATGTCATCGCTCAATTTCTCCCCCGATGGACGTACCCATCAGACGCGTTCAGTCACTCCGTCATGAAAGCTTTGACCATGGGCCATTCAACCCGTCTGGCCGTGCTGAGTCATGCCCAAGCCGGGCTCGCTCTTTCGTCACCGTCTCGTTGTGTTCGCTATTCCCACGTGCTCCTCTTTCTCACAACCGAATTCTGAGCCTGCGCAGTCTACACTCTTCTTTGTGACCTTCCTCAGTGTGTGTGTGTGTGCGTGCCACTTGTGCGCGTGTGCGTGCAAGTGTTAATGAACCGTGTGTCGGCGCAATTAGTACGCGTGGGTTAATAAGGTGTTCGTCGGGCACACTGGCATGTTGCTCGCCACTGTCAAGTTCAGCCATGTGTTCGCGCACCGACGCCAAGACAAACGAATTGACGAATTCCGTTGCGCGGACGAGCGCAGGAGGCGCCTTTCGTGAGCACGTCCTGAACGCGAGCCTCCTCGACGGCAAACTACGCGGGTCGTCGACAAATCCCTCGCTGGCGGAAGGGTCTCCCGCCGTAGAGAGCTCCCTCTCGAGGGCGTTTGGCCTACTCTTCTTTTAAAGTTGGCCCGTCAAACCGAGGGAGAGGTGTGAGTGACCCACACTTCAACCCCACCGCACGAGGCCTGCAAAACGACTGATTCTGCCGTGCCCGCTCACGCTGCTTGCGTGGACAAAGGAGGTCGGGAGGGAGGGGAGATTTAATAAACTTGCCCCATTGTTACCGACTGCCGCGCCGGGAGATAAAATCGAAACGGCCACACTCTGGATCGCACGTGCGGTGTGCTTCGCGATGTACATCGTCGTCAGTTGTAACGCCGCAAGGCAGAGGTGTTTTGGCCTGGCTTTTTTTCAAAATTAAATATCCATCTAACACTTTATAAATTCTATGAAACACCTCGGCACACTAAACCTTAATAACAACGACAAAATGTATTGTTCTATCAGCACAGAAGACATCTTTTTAAAAAATCATTATTTCTCACGAACGCCATGAAATATAATGAGGCGCACACTCTGAAATTCGCGTTCCCTCTCGCGCGCCACGGTTTCCAGGAATGCGTGTGGGGGATCAAGGTTTTAGCACAGAGAGAGGCTATTGTGTAATGTGCCCGAGGACCAATTTTATTTAATTTCATTTTCCTATTCTCCTCCTTCTTCTTCTGACGGCGACGATTGCACGCGTCCCGATACGCCGCGCGCAATCAAACAACAATCCGCTCGGTACAAACGCCTCCTTCCTCGTAAGCAACATCGTTTGGAAGTTTTCGACACTCGGAGCATGCCCGCGCTGCCACCACCTCACTGTAGACGCACCTGGAAGAATGAGTGAAACGCGACGCAGAACGGGGTTGATGTAACGCACACGTACAACCTTGAGACGCGGCGCCGAGACGAGAGCGGGCGTGTTTGTTGAGTGGGGCTTGTGCAGCGGTTTCGACACTGTAGGGAGACTCAAGGGGATTTTTATTTTACATAGAGAGGGGGGGGGGAGGGACATTCAGTCGTACAGGGTGAAGAGAAGTCTTGAGTCAGGGTTTAAACAGGGGCAAGCGGTCTAAATGCAACGCCATCTCAATGCGCTTAAACAACAACAGCGGCGTTATTGTGTTATAGAGAGAGGCGGGCAGTCATTGGCAGACTCTAAACAGTGGCGAGCAGACAGCACGGATAGCTGGGGGAAGGGAGCTCCAAACTATGAGGGCAGCAGAGGAAAACACGTGACATCCCACTGACAGAAGGTTGATTGGGGCCTTCAACAGAAAGTATTAATTGCTAGAGTGGAGAGTGTGTGGAGGAGGGTACAGTTAGATGAGAGGGGAGAGGTAGGAGGGCCTGTGGAGAGGATTAGAGAGATATGAGAGGGTAGAGTCCGGAGTGTAGACAAGAGTGGAGTGAGAGGGGAGATGTCGGAAAGTTTGTGGAGGTAAGTCTAGAGAGATGAGACGGGAGAGTCAGGAGAGTGTGTAGAGAGGGGAGTAGAGTGAAATGAGAGGGGAGAGCTGGGAAAGTGTGTGGCGGGAATTATAACGGTGAAGTGCACGGCGCGTATTTACGGTTAATCCACGTGCAGTATTAACCAGGGCGGCTGCTGGGTTCCAACCGCGAACCTCCACAAACGAGCGGGCACCGCGCGACCGCTGGGCCAGGTCCGTGGAATGCTGGCGCAGCGGTTCGCACACTGCTCCGTGAACCTGGTTGCCCCCTGAGTTGGATACGCGGTGAACAATTCTGGTCAAATTGCCCGATAATGCTGGATGTAATTGCTAGCGAAACGTCGGACTCAAATTGTAAATGTTGTGGATTTAGTCTCCACGTTTTATTTACGTTGCAAACCTCACTAATCGGCTGTGTCGGGTGGTGGCAGGTTAACGACACATATATTTATGCGATCTAACAAAACAACGTTGTTATTATTAATTAGAAAGTAACGTAACATTTCGAAAGTTATTTTTCAGAAAGGCTGGCTTCTTATGAAGCGCATGTTTATAGGGTTTTTGTAAGTATATACCTTTTAGTCACTTAACATGTCTTACTTCCTATTTTGTTAGTTTTCACAAGAAAAATGTGAATATGTATGTATACAGCACAAGCTATATAATGGCAAATACATACATGGGTATTAAAATGTAAAATTTGAAACCCACGGTGAATTGTATCACATTGGATAAAGATCAAGGTGCATACATATCCCAGAATGCAATTTCTGTCGTCTCGGTTTTGAATAGGCACAGGTGCAGCCTTGCGATGTCTTGCTCATGCCACTGCTGGTGGAAGGACGTTCACTCGAGGGTATTTGTGCCTTAACTTCTACGCTGGCCACGCGTCTTGGAAGAGGTAGGAGTACCCACACTTTACCCCACCGCACGCGACTTAATAAGGCTGTTGGAATTTAAAAGACCTGCAACGTCGTTTCAACGAATGTGCCGGGAGATTGAATGAATCGCGACTTCTGGGTTGCAAGCGCGGTGCGCTGACTGTTACACCGCTGTGGCAGCATCAATCCCAGGGTTTTTTTTATATTGATAGATAAAGGAATGTTGAAAACACATCTTTATACATAATGCATATGGATACAAGTCAAGAAAACATTGGTATTCAATGTATGTCTCCGCCTTGCAGGCATTCCTGCACGGCTGCATAATTCTTCAATAAATCTAAAAAAACTGAACCATAATATGCAATAAAAAAACTATATATCTAATTTATCTTTTACAGCGCGCATATTTGTTTGACCACCGTCATTATCCTTAAAGCAATATTGCATCTAAGACTTATTTCATCATGCGCTGTGATTTGCTCATGTCAACTTGGGTGAACATTTGCCTTCGCTGTTAAACTCTATCTCTGGAAGTGCAATCACCGAGAACAACACTAATTAATAAAGTTAAACACCCAGCACTTGCATCGGTAACGACCACAGTTTCTCAGCAGACTTATCAACACAGGCGAGAATTCGTTTAAATGACCAGATGGTCTCAGGCAGTGGTTTCTAATCTTTATGGAGCCGTTGACCAATGCCAACCCTCATTACTATTATTATTGGGATGCTTCCACGGTGGAATGGTTTGCAGAGTGGAGTCGCACTCCATACGCCGTTGCTTCGATCTGCCAGTGTGGCAGTCGAAACTACTGCCGGCTTCTTAAAGTCTCCCCCCTGCGAAGCAGTTAACAGATAGGACAGATTTTTTTATTTAAAGCTTTCGTGACTGCAGGGATTCATTTTCTTGGTTCTTTCGGTAAAGTCACGTAGACGGGAGATAAAAAAATAATATAAATATAAAACAATAAAAAATAAAAATTATCACGACGTTTCGACTGCAACACAAGCAATCATCATCATCAGGTGTGAAATCCACAGCAAGAAAATTTGAAAAAAAGATTGGACAGGATGCAGTTACCCAGTACTGACAATGTCCATTATTCATACATCCAATTCAGGAAGAAGTTACATCTTCATTGGGTCTTTCGCTAAAGTCACGTAGATAGGTTAAGAGAAAATAACCAAAAACAACCTTTGAACCTTTCTACGTGACTTTACCGAAAGACCCACAGAATATGAATTTCTCTTGCGATGCAGAAATCCATCGAGCACCTGCGTAAGAACCGATCCCATCGCTCCATCTCCCCAGTGGAGGTCCTCTCGGGGGTGTTCTCTCCTTTGACTGCCGTTCGGTCATTAATCTCGACCACTGGGTATCATCCCTTCAGGCGAAGTGTCCTGCATACATCGACTCGAACTTTTACTGCCCGAAACAATCACTCGTGTCATTGTGGAGAACTTAAATAACACAAAAGAGCAGCCTTTGCGTCTTCCCTTATGCATCTCTCCACCAAAGCAATAGAAGTACTGTTTTATCTTACACACACACACACAGCATCTCTGATGAGTCACTGATGAGATGCTGTTTGTCGAAACCGGTCCAGTGTCTTGTTTGTCTTGAGAGGATTCTGCTGAAAGTATGCACTCACTAGAAGGTCGTCCGGCTGATGGGCTGGGAAAGAAACCCCTTTATTCTTATTTTATTCGGAGAGATGGATTATATACTTTAAGGAGACGTATTGCCTGCTTATTCATTTGTTACTTTTATTGAGTAATTATCGTCTCTATAACTTAGATTTGCTTCCCGTGTGCGAGCGTATCTCAAACGTGGCCTTTTTTCTGCTCCTTTGTCCCAGTTTCAGCATTTTTTTCACCCAATATTCGTTGTCAACGTCCACGTTCCTGATCCACGTCACAGGCAATGCACCCTGATTCGTAACAGAATGCACATTGGAAGCGGATTCCGACAAAGAGACGCGATTTCATCAACGTTTGTTTTCACAGCGACGTTTAGAAAACGTTTTGCGATCATTGGAATTGGAGCAATGAAGAAGAATGCGAAGTGGGGCTCTGAGTAAATATGACCAAAATAATAAAAATCCGCCTGCTACAAGTTCGCTAAACAATTGCGGACGTTTGGTCAGAGAGACTCAACTGGACATCGCGGGAGACGGAGCGCGTGTGTGTGGCCTTGTTGTCTGTCACAGCTGTTAGCGCGCTGTCCCACTAACCCGGTGAGCCGAGTTCGATTCCCGCTCACGGACAACACCAGTGAGGATTATTTAAACAGGTCCTGGGTCTCCCCAAGGTCGACTCAGCCTCAAATGAGTACCTGGTGTGGTGTGTAGACGTCATCGCTAGGGAGGCAAAGGCGGCCGGCCGTGGTGCTGGCCACCAACCCCTTCGTGTGCCGTGCCGGTATTGATCGGTGCTACTCGCTAACAGCACTTGCCCCAACAGTCTGTTGAGGCTATACGGGGGGTCTTTGTATTTGGACCTTGAGCAATTATTGAATGCGGCCCGGGATCGAACTGATGGCATTAAGAGCAGGCTGTTGGAGTCATTTTGGAAAACTGAAGATTGGTCATTAAAACGAACAAACCAATTGCCGAAAGATCAAATGTTTTTTTTACGTTTATATTTTCTCAGCAAAACATAATGAGCGCGTGTACTTTGGACTTTGTTAAATACGCAGCCCAAATTTTACGTTGCGACATCTGAAACCCACGGGCCGCTTTGGGAGTCAAATCGTCGAGAGCGCAAATTGACACAGTGCCTTTCCATTACCGAAATGCGACCGCTGCGAGTAAGATAATGCCGCAATAAGTTGGGAGCGCATCGATGGGCCGCCCCATTTGCATGTCGCCACGTTGTGACGTCTGTGTTTCAATTAGCGTCTGCCGCATTACGCTCGCATGATAAATATTTACGGATTAAGAAATGTTATCTTCGCAAAGAGCACGCGAAAAAGTAGCGTTTCTTTGACTCTTTCCCATTTACACGTACGTAATTACTTCCTATCTTTGTAATAAAATAAAAAAGTAATTGCCCATTGGACTAATTGATATAACGTTTCTAAGTAGCAATGGTGTAATGGTGACCCACGCAAAATGTGCGACCCAGAGTGTGGGACAAATGTATTAAATGCCCCCCACGCCTCCCCCCACCTCTATTCACTCTGGGCCCATCACAGTTTACCGATCGCGCAGCTCGCTTGTGGTGGGTAAAAGTGTGAGTACTCCCACCCCTTCCAAGATGTCTTTGGCCACCGTGGAAGAGTAGGCCGAATTACCCTCTCGGTGAGCTCTCCAGAGCTCCCTAGAGCTAGTGGAGGCTCTTTTATGTCCAGCAGTGGCATGGGCAAGAAATTGTCGCCTAAAACCTTAACCTTGTATAGGTAAAGAGGTGTCAAACCCCCCATGATTTATTCTACGAGATAAAACATTCGGGGCTGGATATGATGGCGACGGTTTTGGGGAGGCCTTCATCCAGCAGTGGATTGGCCGTGGCTGATGATCATGAAATTATATGTGACGACACAGCTGTATTAGTTATATAATGATGAAAAAAAATTCATGAATGAAAATACTTGCCGGAAAGCATAAATGTTGAAGTTTAAATAACAAGTGATTGAAGAATGTTGTAAACGTCCATGTCGATGTTTTTTTAAACAATAATTTGTTACAAAATTATTTTGGGAAGCTCATAGAGACTGATTCAGCTGTTACATCTCAAGTCTAATCAATGCCCACTAAATGATGAAAATGACTCAGCATCGATCAATAAATTAGTCGATAAATCCGTCAGAGCCACGTGTCTGATCTGATGAGCGTGCATTAACAATGTTTCAATCATCTGGGCCCTCCTTAGCTCGGCTACAGCATTGTTGTAGCCAATGAGATCATGTTTTCACGTGGGCTAATACGCTAATTAATATGGGCTTTCAGTTTAAGTTGTTTTACAAGTGTAACATTGCTTTTTAATATTCGGGCTTTTTTCCCACGGCAACTTGATTGGGTTAACTATTTTTGCCGTGTGTTGGAGGGTTTTAGTAAAAAAATAGAAAAACGATATTCTACCTACACGACGATTGAACCCAAAAGAAAGACATTATGGGTCGTAAAATTGGTCGTGAAAGCCTACATGTAAAATATTGGTCGTAAGCGCCTACATATAAAATGCAGCGACAGCGTCCGCATTAGATGGAGCTTCTTGCGAGCCGAGCGTGAACATTTAAGATGAACACCAGAAAAAAAGGACCCAATTGCTGGAAAACATTCAATCGACTGGAGGGAGAGGATAGCAATTAACGGATGGATTTAAATGATTGAATTTAATGTTTAATGACGATTGTGTTTTGTCCTCAGCCATCTGCTCCGTGTCATTTTTCCCGCGTGAAAAGAAAAACACAGATCTTGCACAAAGAAAAAATCTCCCTCGCTTAGACGAGTTAGTGGGCACACGCTGCACCTTCATTCAATATTCATTCGGCTTCGGGGGACAGCAATCATTTGAATGAATATTAATATATTTTCATCAACATCAACATTCTGCACGGAAAAGCACAGAACCAGGGTACATGACGTGTACGTGCTAATCAGAGGCGCGGAAGAGGACAACAAACTAAAAGCAAAAAAGTTGTTCAGTTTGTAGGCATCGCACGTTTGGCTAAGCACGATGCGAAAGAACGGACACGTCACGTGACATCGAGGCAATCAGTACATAAAGGCACAGCACAATAACGGTCCAGGGTCATGATGTGGGAAACAACAGAAAGGCAATGAAGAGGACAGAGAACGAGACAACGAAGAACAGGAGGAGACGGAACGGGAACGGGAACGGATGTTGAAGAATCCGACGAGCTATGAAGCTCTTCTGCACATATGTCCAGTACGGTCAGGTACGAACGTTACAATTACCAACAATACAACATCACGATAGCAGTGCAAAGCATCGGAATGGTAAAAAGAAAACACTTAAAAATATACAAATAAAACGATTTTTTTAAATCTTACTAGGTAAATCCCACTGGGCTATTAACATATTGTTCAGAAGCGTCCTGGCTATCACAAATGATAGCTCAACAAAGTGGCTTATCACCACGTGGTTATTCACAGCGTGAACGGGAGACGGATGAGCGTTGCACAGAATTAGGAATGAGTCGACAAGAGGAGGCGGTGAACATCTCTCGCATTGGATTCAGGCGGTGTTTTTGCCTGTGGCCAGCTCGTTCATCCTTCCGTTGCCCGAGCTGGAAAGGGTCAAAGGTACTGGAAAAGCAAATTCTCAACGGTGTCGCCACCTCACACCAACATCGATGCCGGCACACTTCTGGACAGGAGGATCCACCGATGTGTCGACTGCATCATTTTTTTATTATAACAAAGTTTCCGGACAAGATTTTTTAATCCAGGATATTGCCCCTGCTCGTAAAATGCTCCATCGCACATCGCTTTCGCTGCGGGTCCGTGAGCACAGGATGATAAATGCTCACAATGATTTTCATTAAGTATTTTATCTTTAGATTTTATATATATTATTACATCATAGCACGTTCGTTGTGGTAAGCTTTTTCATGAGAAAAGTGTGTGAAGCATCTGGGATATATGAAAATGAATCGGAAGTGTCGAATATAACAGGCAGTATATGCGCCAAGATTTCTGCTCATGGTTCTATTCTACTCTTGCGTATGATGGCAACACGTTAATAAGCTAATTGCCAATGTTGAGGTCTGCTAAACACGAGAGGGCTTCATGAGAGGGACAGTTTATGTCATTTTGCTGTTCCTCCTCCTTCATTGAAGAAGCGCAGACCACAGTGGTTCACGATATGGCCAATAGTTTGGGTTGCATGGGCACAATGGCACAATTATGTGGCTTTCATTTTGGCTTCAATTTTCTGCTCATAGTGGACATTGCCCATGGTGGGCACTGCTGGGCACCCCCCTGGTGGTACCAACCAATCGCTCTAGCTCATGGGGATATGTAATACTCCATGAGCCACGTGCAGCGCATCCATTGCTGGTGTATTTGAAAAAGAAAATACATAAAATAAACATTAAAGTTAGCAAAGAGGTCCTGCATAAACTAAACTATCAAAACGTAACTTTTTTTACCAGGTAAGGCCCACTGATTTATGTAGCTCTTTTCCAGAGGCGACCTGGCCACAAATGATAGCTCAACGAAGTGGCTTACGGCCTGGAAATTTATAGCAGCCAAATAATCTAAACACACGTTTCTGAATGTGGAGAGGAAAAACCGGAGGACCCGGAGAAAAAAATCCACGCGACCACGGAGCGAGTGAGAGAGAGAGAGAGAGACACGCAAACTCCAAATATACAGCAGCAGGCGTCATGGTCGGGATCGAATCCACGACCTCCTGCATACCA
>CM025631.2:8567727-8581007 GCA_014621495.2 Entosphenus tridentatus | reverse complement strand
CGGTGGTAGGGGGCAGTGCTGGATCACGTGGTCCATGGCCTGTGAATTGGTGGTAGGGGGCAGTGCTGCATCACGTGGTCCATGGCCTGTCAATCGGTGGTAGGGGGCAGTGCTGGATCACGTGGTCCATGGTCTCGCTCTGTGTGACCGCAGCAGTCACATTGCCGACCGTTCTTCATATTCCATCGATGAAGGAGCTGACCACACTCTGCCACGCACGCCCTGTCCGTCTCGAGCGGTGTTACTATTTGACGCAACTGAACAGCAACAAAAGCAACGCAGGACCTTTAATCTAACCGAAAGACTTACTACAGATCGACCCAGGATGGCAGCTCCATCAAAAATGAAGACCAGCTTGGCCAAAAGCTAGTGCAGGTGGCAACCCTAGACCATCTCCTTTCGCTTGGGGAATTAGAAAGAGGTTCACAGCAGCAGGGAGGATTATCAGCTCACCGTGAAACGTGTGTGTGTGTTGTAATCTGAACCACGAGGCCATTGTGGTTTTATATTCAACATCGTCACGTCCGACACGTCTACACATTCATGTTACCCTCGAGTTCCGAGCGACGGTTACATACACGTTGAACAGTCATAGCCTATTCAAATCACAAGTAATAATGATAAATATGCAAAAGAAATATCATAACTATTGATTGCTGGTGAAGAGCGATGCATATGAGAGTTAGAATTTAGCCTAAGTAAGTGCTGAAACACATAATGAAATGTGATGATTTGTTTGTGCGCATTCATTGGTGACCGGGCTGAGACCATGAACTCGCTACACTTTACTCTTTGGTTCTTTCGGTAAAGTCACGGAGGTATAAAATAAAATAAATCACGACGTTTCGGGCGCAACACAAGCGTCTATCATCAGCAATTTTGTTTCTTGCTGTGGTCGTCCCACCTGAAGAAGGACGCTTGTGTTGCACCCGAAACGTCGTGATTTAATTTATTTAATGTTATACCTACTTGACTTTACCGAAAGAACCAAAGAGTATGGATCCGTGCGGTCACGAAAACTTCAAATCTAGATCGCTACACTTAAGCTCCCAGTTTGACCACAGGCCTGGACTTGAACCCAGGAGCTCAGCGGTGACAAGCTGAGCGATCTGACCTCCTAGCCAGCCGTGCACGGCGCTCTCGCGAACCGTTCGGTATTGCGTGCTCACAACGAGATCAAACTCCAACAAACAAAAAAAGTCCACGTCATCGTTCTCCACACGCGAGTTACTCTGACGCAGCGGAGAGCTGAAAAGACATTTCCAGCGGGCAAACGGCGAGCGACGACGGGAGGAGAGCGACTCGAGAGTGCTGCGGTTCGTCGGTTCCATATCTCGCTGCGATCTTCACGAACGCTCGAGAGAGAGCCCGAACACAAGTTTCAAGTTCAAGTTTCAAGTTTATTCATTAGGTATAGCCCTGTGAGCCATTCGGCTCCACGAGCTGCGACGCCGCCAATGCCGAGTCTGCCGTGCCCGAACCAACAACGCCCGCTAGCCACCATCTGTCGCAAGGCTCCGTGGCTCGATGTCGAACGTTTGTTATTTTACTGAAAGACAAAACAAATGCAACAACAACAAAAAGCTACTTTCTGTGACAGGTAAAAGGCGCAGGCCCTGTAGTTGTTTGCTCACGTCACTGCTGGGCTGAAGGGTCTCCGCGAGACGGAGCTCCTAGGGAAAGTATTGGGCCTACTCTTCCACGCTGGCCACGTGTCTTGGAAGAGATGGTAGTAGCCACTCCACGCGTGACCTGCCGATCGACTCACTGTGGCGTACCCATGTTTCTACTCCGGTGCGCTTCTCAAACTCCAGTTCTCGCGGCCCAGCATGCGACGTCTTTACCAGTGTACTCCGCCCGATCAAATAGAAAATAACTCATCCCGCGCTGCACACGCCCAATGATTGTTAAACACGGCCCACGTGACGCGCTGAGCAATTAACGTTGTCTGCGTCGCGTGGAACACGTGCGCGCGCGCACACGTACACGCGCACTGAGGTCGTAACGTTAATTCTAGATTTGAAGCTTTCGTCACTGCAAGGATTCATACTCTTAGGTTTTTTTCGATAAAGTCACGTAGGTAAAAATAAATAATAAAAATAAATAATAATAAAAATAATAGTAATAATAATAGAAATAAAATATTTATTTTCAAATATATAATGAAAATGAATAATAATAAATAATAGAAAAAATAATAGAAACAAAATATTTATTTTAATACTATTTTTTCAATTATTTACAGCAATCTATATATTTATTTATTTTTACATACGTGACTTTTCTGAAAAAAAACCTAAGAGTATGTCGTAATGCTAATTTGAATCGGCGTCTCCGCGTGTCCACGTATGCGCGCTGAACTTCTTTCGCACCGTACGTAGCCAACCGTGCTGATCGGAGGCGCGGGTGAAGGACCAGTTTTGCACGCGCGTCTCTCGGTGTTACGTAAGCTGGCCATGCTCGCTCGTTCGCTCGCTTGCACCCACCGATCACAGCCCTCCCGACTACACAAACTCAAAATTGCTGTCCCTGCGATCTAGCACCGCACTCGGCAAACGCCGAGAGCCGGCACTGCCAGGGCCACCCATCCAAGCGTCTCTCCGAAGCACCGTGCCCTGATCACCTCTGATCTGTGTATATTGGTGCAGAGTCGTGACATCTGTGGTTTGTGGACGTTTTTTTTGCTATAGAGATTTACATATATATACATAAATATTCCTCCACAAGTTCTGTGATAATGCCTCTAAGGGCCTCTAAGGACTATGATTTGTGATTTTAGTTTTTTTGTCAGGTCAGGTAGCTCAGCGGTAGAACGAGCAATCGGAAGGTCTGGGGGTTGTCTGCGCCCATCATCCCGTCCGGGTCGATAAAATCAGTAACACTTTACAGGGAAGTCCACAGTGGTTAACCTAGAGATAGGTTGCCCTAGAGATAGATAAACGAGAGATGAGTACAGACTTGATGCAGGAAGTGACTGACTCTTTTCTTCCTACTTTCATGCTCCCATTGCTAAATATTCACACGTTCAGAGAGTAAAATAAAAAAAATCAACCTACATCCCCCGCTGTCACACCAGTCACAAACAGGGCCAACTCACAAAGGAAATGGGACAAAAGCTGAAGGGTACACAGGGGGACATAAAGAGACGCCACGCTTTGAGTTACAATGGGAGACAGCACGAGGGACTCGTGGATTCGAGGACGAACAGAAATTCACATAGATCATCGTGACTCTTCGTGAAAGTAAAATGGCCTTGGGCAGGTCACGTCGCTCGAAGGGATGATGGGCCAAGGGGCAAAACCGTGTCGGAACAGCAGCCGCGGGAGGGATCGCGCTTGAGAGGGCATGCGCCGTGGATACGGAGCGATGAAATCAGCTCGCGTGCAAGAGACAGACGTATGGTGGCATCGCACGATCACGGGGAGTAGCGGTGGACAACATGAGGACACCTTCATCCAGCAGCGGCTAAAGCATGAACATATCGAATGGCGCTCAGAATAACATTTCTAAATATACAGTAGTTGTTTGAACTGAGTAGGCACTCCAGTAATATATTGTATTCATAGGTGCATGCCAAAATACCTCACTTGGCAATGAAATACATTAGGCAACATGTTCTCAAAATCCACAACATATTTCGATTTAAAGCTTTCGTGACTGCAGGGATTCATCTTCTTGGTTCTTTCGGTTAAGTCACGTAGAATGGAAATAATAAAATAATAATAATAATTCAACATAATTAAATAATTCTCACGACGTTTCGGCCACAACGCAAGCAGCCGTCCTCAGGTGAATATACGCTCTAAGCCTGGGGTGTGTCATTCAGACTCTGTCGTCTCGACAGACCTGTTCTTCACCTGAGGATGGCTGCTTGCGTTGTGGCCGAAACGTGAGAATTATTTTATTATGTTTTATTTTTATTATTTTATTATTTCCATTCTACGTGACTTTACCGAAAGAACCAAGAAGATGAATCCACAACATAGTTTGTTGAACGCGGCATGCAAATGTGCGCAGGACATCGCTTGAGCAGCTGAGAAATGTAGTTGTTCTTTAAGTGGCACCGTTGTGCCTGCGAGATGTGTCCTCGTAATTCAAAGGCAACCGCGTGCGACCATCGTGACAGAGTGGACGTGGAAGGCCTCTCTGGAGCTGAGCGATGCCCTTTGGGAAGTCGCCTCTTGTGACCGCACACGTGACGAGCTGGCATGAAACGCGAACTGGTGGAGCACGCTGACATGGAGAATGCCCCCGCCTAGCTGAGATAACGTCACAACAGATAGGTGTTTGTCTACAGCAGAGCTTAGTGAGCACCCGTGTTAACAACTAATCACTTAGCCACGGGCCTCCATGCAGCCCAATGTGTCGTGCATAGTGTAGTGTATAGTAGTGTATAGCAGTGCCGTGTATAGTAGTGTATAGTGTAGTGTATAGTAGTGTACAGCAGTATAGTAGTGTAGCGTATAGTAGTGTATGTTATGCATAGTGTAGTGTATAGTAGTAGTGTATAGTAGTGTTGTGTATAGTTTTGCATAGTGTGGGTTAAAAGTAGTGTATAGTGTACTGTTTACTGTATACAGCAAGATCAACAAATGCAGATTTCAGTCTGAATGTGCAAGTGTGTGGGTACCTCGCTCCTCTCATCCCACTCTACGCCCCTCCGCACCACTCTCCCACCTCTCTCCTCCCAAAATAGTCTCCATTGGATAGGCGGTTACAGATCAACACTTTGCATTGCAACGGGAATGGTGAGTGGTGACTCGCTTCTGGTCATACCCGACGGTTGCAGACGAGGGCATCGCGGTTGCTTTGCCAACTTCCAAATGGCTCGGTGAGACGGCTCTCACTCAGTCTTTTACCACTCTTGACGGCCCAGCTGCACTCAATGGAAACTCACCGGTGCATTGAGCAACGTGTTATCGTCATCATCGCCGTCAGCCGCGGTGAATGCACTCTGGAAAAATTTAATGATAAATAATACAGAAATGTCGTGTACTCTAGAGTCTAGACTGTATAGCCATGTGTCAATGTTCTGCTGGATGAAGGCTTCTCCACTTGGGGTGGCACCTGTTTGGGTGCCACGCGGACAGGTAGCATCAGTGCTCGGGTGGCAGGAACTTATTTGCATGGATATCTGGTGGTAAATGTTCTGAACTTCATAGCAATAGCTAGCTCACGAGAGCTGGTGCTGACTGAAGGTGGTAAACCCTCCTCCCCGTGACGAGTTGGTCACGGGGGCTGTGTGTCCATACTTCACCGTGCTGGTCAGTGCGCATTTGTGAAGGAGGAAGAAGGGTAGATGTGGGGCGGACCAGGACCGCTTCAAATATCACTCACCGCTGATGTGAGCCGTGGCCAGGAATCGAACTCGGGTCACAAGTCACAGCCGCTCCACCCTCTGGCATAAAACGAAATTTGTCGTCAATAGCACTAGCATATTTTCTTCATGGCATGTTATGCACATGTGCTTTTATGGCTATTAAAACCAGTGTGCAACAATGGGGCGTATCATTATTATTGCTTTACGGATGTTCATAGATGGGATAAGCCTGATTGCACTCCTTGGTTAAAAGTTCCCAGCCAATAATTGAGGGGCCTCAGCACAAAAGTGTCTCCGGGAATGTTCCGTGCGCTCGAGTCTAATACGCTGCCTCGCTCTCTCATTTGACACCGCACATTATTCCCAGAAATGCCTTTCTCGAAATTTGGCCATTTCTAGTGCGCGCGCTTTTAGCCTCCGCACAGCTGAGATCCAGGTAATGCGGACACATTTGCCATTACGTGAATGGGCCGACTTGAACAAGTAACAGGAGATTGGATGGAAATAAAAAAACACATGAGTACCTCTCTGTTCAGGGAAGATTTGTTTTCTCCCTTTTCAAACATTTTCGTGGGCCTAAAGGCACAGTCCTGCAATTCCTTGCTGACACCATTGCTAACAGAAGGGCTTCCACTCGAGAGAGTTTAAGAAAGCCCCTCGAGAGAGGGTATTTTGACCCACTCATTCATGTTGGTCAGACGTCTTGGAAGAGGTGGCGTTATCCACACGTTACCCCACTATACGTGACCTGCCGATCAACTAAATGTGGCATACCCATTCTTACCTCCGGGTGGGCAGAGGTGGGAGTGGAGTAGTTTAATAAACGATTGTTTCTACTGCCGTGCCTGGAAATGGAAACGAATCAGCAACCTCAAGCATTGCCAGTCTGTTGCTCGCCATTGCAACACGGCAGCACACTGTATGAATCCAAATTATCCATTGGAATTGCAAATTATAAAAGGGTTTTTCAAGACGGTTGGCTTGATTAAACCGGTCGGCTTTCGCGACCAATATCATTCGTAACACAGGTGTTTTGTGTTGGAAAGGTCATACTCGAATAGTAAATGCTGCGGGTTTACTCTCCAATACACCGGTGCGTCGCGCTAGTAACAATTGCATGTTTTGTTCAGGTGACAAACCTTACTAATTGGCTGTGTCGGGTGGTGGAGGGTTTAACAACACGCCATTTATATTTACGCGATCTAACCCAACAAAAGCCTCTGTTCTGGTTTGCTTGATGACGGTGGGGGCCGGCGAGTGGGCGATGCACGACACTGGCTAAGGGATCGTTGGAGTGACTCCCGCCTGGCCCAACAGGCGTAGGGGTCTCACGCTGTTCCCACGTACATGAGAGAGGGTGCTGATTCAGCACCGGCACAGATCCAGCAACCACCCCCACAGCGCCCCTGCCCCCCCCAGCAATAACAGCAAGAAGCAAGGGGGGAGAATGTTAGGGGAAATCGTTGAGGTTGCGGGTCGACTGCGTTAAGCGTTTGTGCACATGACAATTAATTTGTTTTGGCCCTGTTGGGTGGTGGAGGGTTCGTAATGACATAGATTTGGTGGTCAGGTCATTACGTGAACTGACCCAGAAATCAATTATGAATCAATCTAGCCAGTGATGCTTTTCTTCTACTCTCTCTGAAAAAAAATACTTAATCTCATTGATCGTCTGGGTCTCGTTTGCTTAATGATTGTAACTGCACTGATGGCAGCTCTGTATTGATTTTTAAAATGTTTATTTTTTTTTACTGGTGTCGGATGCGGCCGCGGTGTGACGGTCAGCACACTGCACCTGCTATCCAGAGGTCGCCGGTGCCTTTCGATCTCCCGGGAAAGGCAGCTGAAACAATGGTGGCAATGATTTTTTTAAATTCCCACCACCTCTGTCCAAGTGTCTGGGAAGTCTAGCTCGCGTGGAAAAGTATGCACCGAAAGACCCAAAGAATATGAATTCCTGCAGTCACGAAAGCTTTAAGTCAAGATTTTGCAGAAGGCACACTTTACTGACTGATTGCAGCAGAAAGTTTATTTCGCCCACGGAGTTAATGGGTTAACGTGAGAGTTGTTGTTTGTTTACAAAGGTAATATAACAAATATATATGTGAAGGTGAAACCTTGCACGTGCTTACTTACGCCACTGCTGACGGAAGGGCCTCCACTCCATTGAAGTGAGGGCTTAGAGATCCCCATCGGAGGGTATTCTTGGCCTACTCTTCCACGCTGGCTTCACGTTTTGGAAGGAGATGAAAGTATCCCCGCGCCATGTGCACCCCACACGCGGCCTGCTGATCAGCTGACTACGGTTGTACCCATTCATTTGAGCTGTTGGATGAGCAAAGGTGGATTGAGATGCAACAAAAAAACTCGCCCCGTTGTTCCAGCTTGCCACGCCGGGAGATAGAATCGGCGACTTCTCGGAATGCAAGTCCAGGGCGCTGCTGCTCATCGCGACCACGAATGCATCCCTGCTGCGGTTTGTTTGAGATATTTGGATTTTGTTATTTGAATTCACACGTGGACGTGGTGGTGTGTGGTGGTGGCGGGGATGCGTAAATTCAATGTGGCAGTATTTTGGCTAAAACAACGCAATTTGCTCAAACAAGCGCGGCGAACGTTTATAAGGTGCGCATCGCAGACGTAACCACGCGTGACGCGCTGCACTTGACACACATCTGCAGCGGTCTCCATTGCGGTAATGTGCCCACTAACGATAACACGTCTCCACTTTAATGAGAAATTAGATGGCATTTTTTATTCTTCAGGAGAACAACAAACAAAAACTTAAATACCACTTTCCGCGCTTGTATGAGGAAATATTTGTTTTAAAATGAAAGTCAATGATGTGTTTCTCCGTTGCTTTATAAACAAAACAATCCGTAGCTCCGTCCATTCAGCTGTGTGTGTGTGTTGTTGGCGGTAGACCACCTCTTAGTCACTGACTGCAGGCGAAACACTCGACATGTGCAGGGGCAATTCATCGCGACCGTGACGCAATGAAAAATCTCACAATGTTTCGCCACGATAGGAAATAATCCAAGGGTCTTTTCGCAGCGTTGTGCCTTTACCAAACGCGATGTTCACAAAGCACCGCCGAATAGCACGGATGGCTACGTACGGCGCGAAAGAAGTTCAGCATACATACAAATAATATAATCGGATGATGATAATAATGTAGAGCACCTTTCGAGGTTTAAGGCAACTTTACACAAGCGAAGATAAAACGAAACATTTACAGACAAATCCTATATATAATACCAAAAAAAACAAAAACCTCATAAAATAATAAAATGCACATCCAAAGGAATAAAACACTAATATAATCATAAGATGCCCGAATAACCTCATGAGGCTAAATTATACAAACGTCTCGAGCCTCGATTTAAAAGTAGCATCTGTGAAGCGTAGAATCTCTGATGCGGTCGGGCAAAAAGCACAAAGACAAATGCGAGCGAGGAGGCTGCTGCCCCGATGATTTATTCGCTCCTTGTTGCATTTCCCGCGTGGCCTCTTTCTTTCACAGAAACCACAGTTGCCAACCCTGGGCGCTTCTGCAAAGCGGTGCCAAACGTCCCGCACCTCCGATTAGCACGGTGTGAAAGAAGATCAACGCAACTGCACGCAGCTTCAAGCAAAGCCCCACCATGATGGGGCGTTGCGTGGCTCGGGTTGATTGCCGACGATGACGAGGACGACGCACGGGGCTTGGTGTCTCCTGCCCGGTCCTGGTCGCCTCGAGACGAAACATCTCGTGCGTCTTGTTGGAAAGCTTCGCAGGGAACAAACGGCACGGCGATTCGTCGGAGCATTAGGACGGCGCCACTGGGCACGTCACATTTACGGCCTAGATTTGAAGTTTTCGTGACTGCAAGGATCAATACTCGTTGGTTCTTTCGGTAAAGTGACGTAGGTAAAAAATGAAACTAAAAACTAAAAATATAAATTTAAAATAAATAAAAGTAAATTAAATCACGACGTTTCGATTGCAACACAAGCAATCGAAACGTTGCATAGTTTACTTTCTTTTCTATTTTTTATGTTTTTTACCTACATGACTTTACCGAAATAACCAGAGAGTACATTTACGGTCATCATCAATCGTGGTCAATCCGCTGCTGGATGAAGACCTACCCATGCAGCCACCTCCCCTGTTGTTGTTGGTGTTATTATAATTATCGTGCGATGGAACAATCCTCACAGCACCCTGCGCGCCGACTGATTTCGCCGCTCCATCTCCGCGGGGGATGTGTCCTCTCGGACGCGTTGCGTTCCGTGGCTGACACTGCGACATCATCGCTTCGAGCCGTGACGCGTCCTGGCCCAAGGCTGCCCGCACAGCTTGATTGGTCGAATTGATTTTGCGTGCCTTTTCCCCTCTCTCTCAGTAGATACAAATGCAGGGATATAAATATATATACACATTAATGTACATATTTATATACATTTTTATTGCATTGTTTTCGTCATTCAATGTTTTCGCATTGCAATGGATAAGTGATTGCAGGTTGGAAAAGGAAATGATCGTTAAGCAATTTGGAGAATGCTCTCCAGTGTCCAGTAATTTGGCGACTCCATCTCACAGGTCGATACGGTCGATGTTGGTTCACACTCTAAATGTCCGCAAATATATACACACACACATATATTTTTGATTCTAAAATGTCACTAAGTGCAACCAGCCTCATCACACGCATATTCCTTGGAAACGTTGGCTAGGTATGGTGCGAAAAAAGTTCAACATACAAACATCAATGATGACGATGATGATACACGCTGAGAATATTTATTGTGAAACGTCCCCGTGAAATAGCGATTACCTAGCTGGGAGTTGAGAAGATGTGTTGAGCTCAGCTCAGTGTGTGGGAGAGGCAGAAAAATGCTGTGACGGCAGAGAATTGCTAACGAAGCCGCTATAGGGACGAATCAATTAACCCCCCCCGTCACCTTCAAATTGCTTTCGCTTATTGTCTCCCCCTTCCGAGTGCTGACTTTTTTTCTTTAATATTTAATTCCTGGGAATTGATATCTGGGTTTGTTAATGGCGAAACTGTCTGGTGAACTTATGCTCGCGCTTTGTCTGCCCAATGCATCCGAGGTCACCTCGTAATTGGAGGAAGTCTGACGACAAAAATGTTCTCATAATTTATCCACGTTTATTTTCTTTGGATTTGATCAGGGCTTACGATTGCACTCGATGTGTTACGGATCGCTGCTGGGCTAGTTTTCGGTAGTCATTAAATGGCATAACGCACTACCAATCGGGTATGAGGTGCCATTATCCATAATAATCCTATATTATTTCACCATATATTCCTGTGATGCTATGAATATCTTTAGTTGTAAAAAAAATATATGAGATGCATAGACACACATAGTCGTTGTCAGTGTCTTTTTAATTCATGAAAATAATTCCTGGACAAAATGAAACGCTGAACTTCATTTCTAATCAGGAGAGAGCCCATTGAGTCTAAATTACTCTTTTCAAGGCAAACAGGATACTGAGATGCAAGTGAAAGTAACGTCGCAAATTAGTCAGCATCCCAACATCGGTCTTGTGCAGCCACATGCAGAACGATGCATGTGCAGGAAGTGCACAAAAAGGACAAAGGCAGAATGAGAAGCCGGAGACGAACAAAGCCAATTCGAAGAAAAGCTGTGTTACAAAACATACGAGTTTTTGTTGTTGTTTTAGTCGGGGCCTTAAAGATATCAACACCGTCCAGGGACCGAGGTGGAGGTGTACGCAGAGGGGGTACCAGTGCGAAGGTTTTTTTTTTTTTTAAGATGTTCGTAATCGGTGACCGGAAGGTTAAGAGAAACAACTAAAAACGCGAGCCATCCCTGAGGCAACGCTTCCCTGAACAGGAATTGAGTGATAGACAACGTTTCAGGCAATGGCCCTACTTCACGGCAGAGAGGTTAGAGGAGGCCAGAAAGATTGCCCGAGCAGCAATTGAGGACTGCACGATACGCCACGAGGGCAATGATAGAAATGTCATCAAATGCTTCTTGATGAACACCCTGGGACTGACCCGTGTTAATCTCTGGGTCTCTACGTATATGGATGATCTCGTCATCGATTACGATCGACTCATCGCCCCGGCTCTAACGAGTACATTTGGAGCAATTTCTACAGTTGTCCGCGTTACGCATGGACAATTGTAATACGTAAATAAATAAAACTCACTGTTATGAAACCGCGGAGCGCACTTTCCACGTCAATTTAGCTGACTAGCCTTGAGAATGAGGGGCGGTCTATAATATAATGGATGCGTTTAAAAAAGTCGCCATTATCTACAGCGCTACATCCACTCTGACAGCAGCCCCTTGACAGATCAATTGTGCACATCGGGGATTTTTCTCATTGTGTGCTTTTTTCGTGCAGCAACGTGCACACACTTTTGCTCGGAACAACGCACGCACACACACGCACACGCACGCACACGCACGCACACGCACGCACACGCACGCACACGCACGCACACGCACACCCACGCAGATCCCCCGTATAGCCTTAACAGACTCTAGGGGCAAGTGCTGTTAGCGAGCACGTATGAAGGGTACACGAGGGGGTAGGTGGCCAGCACCACGCCCGACCGCCTTTGTCTCTCCAGTGGCGATGTTTACTACATACCGCACCAGCTACTCATTTGAGGCTGAGTTGATCTCGGGGAGGCCCAGGACAGGTTAAGATAATCGTCACTGGTGTTGACCGTGAGCGGGAATCGAACCCGGGTGGCCGAGTTCGTAGCGCAGCGCACTAACCGCTACATTACCGCTCCCCACGCACACACACACGCGCACACGCACGCACACTCTCCACTCCAACGCCTCTGTGTGCCAGTTGCAAGACCCCCCTCACGCATTATTACTGTGCCAGGTGTTTGGGAATGTCACGATAAGTAAAGCACGGCTGAGGAGCGACGGTTCGATCGAACTGGTCAACATCTTCACTCTGCAGGGGGAATGCTGCAGAGATGTATTCTGTACATCGCTGCGCAAATCTGTGCTTATTTTTTTTTATCATCTATCGGATTTTCAAATATATAGCCG
Source organism: Entosphenus tridentatus (assembly GCA_014621495.2). NCBI lineage: Eukaryota > Metazoa > Chordata > Hyperoartia > Petromyzontiformes > Petromyzontidae > Entosphenus > Entosphenus tridentatus. The sequence continues at coordinate 8,568,634 of CM025631.2, read as the reverse complement.
AGCATTTGGCCACATCTGATTTTATAGATATTTTAAAATATCGATTTACATTTAGCGAATATTGTTCCCTCTGGGGTGGCGTGGTGGCGCGATGACTTTCACACTGCGTCATGAACCCAGTGACCTAAAGTCTGGGGGTGCAGGCGGTACAACTGCACCGTGATCACAAGCCAAGAGGGATCCAGGCACTGGGGCTACGAAGACGGGATAGCTTTGGGAATTGGGCAAAGAGAGGACGCGGCTTATTCCGTGCACCAGGGCTCAATGCCAATGGTGTGGCACCACTGATTCCCGGCCACGTGCCAAATGGGCCTGAGTATAAACAACCCCACGACCAACACAGAGCGGGGAGGGCCTTCATCCAGCAGTGTATTTGCAAAGAGCCTGTGAAATTAACTTTAATTCCTAATGTGTCAATTCCACTGATTTATCTCGCACTACCTTGCGGGTTTCTCCGTCGTGACGCGTCTTTGGGTTGTACCACGGCCTGTTCCGCACGACATCCAGCACTTCTAGACGATCAGCATCGGCAACGCCGTCAGAAGACGGCGGCAACGTTAATAGCGATCGAGCGTGAAAGCGATCATCTCGCTTGTATCAGCACCTGCTGCATGTACGTACGTCTGCTTGAACTTCTTTCTCACCGTACGTAGCCAACCGTGCTTAATCGCGTCACGTTCCGTGAAGCGAAACGTCACCCGGAATGAACACGCGGCATGGTCCCTCGGCAGCGCATCGCAGAGGCTGCACAGCGCAAGCGCGAAAAAAACAAAACCCCCAACGCCTGTGGCTCGAATCGCAACCTCAACGAAGTGCCGTCGAGCTGCTGCGAAACCTCCACGTGGCGCGCACATTGCGGGCGCGCTATGCCACCCACGCGCTATGCCACCCACGCGCTATGCCACCC
>CM025631.2:8516917-8557407 GCA_014621495.2 Entosphenus tridentatus | reverse complement strand
ATATTTTTATTATTTTATTACTTCCCTTCTACGTGACTTTACCGAAAGAACCAAGAAGACTGACGTTTTTGTTTTGCTGCTGCTGCTGCTGTGTTCTCCGCAGCACCACGAATCTCCCCCTCGTAAGATAGCCGGGCAGCCCGGCTGGACGGCATCGTCCGCGTAACAAATACAAATAAACGTAACATGACTGCGCCTCCAACACAACGTGGCATCGAACATCATCACGCACCAAGGTTAGGCAACAAGAAAGTACCTGCGAAGTAAGAAGGGCCCCGTCGAAGCAATGTGTGGGTCACACATGTTTCCACGAATAACACCGAGCTCGTCTTGTCCTATTTTGTTGTGCACTTGAAAAAATGTTCCTCCAAGTGTGGGTTCAAATACGTTTTTTGTTTCCACTTCTGAGATGTGGGAAATTGATGAAAATATATTCGGGCAAACTGCCAGGGCTGTCGGCGCTAGCGGGGTTGCTGGTGTGTGACCTCCACCACCAAATGTCCCTTTGGCATAATTACAACCGTCTGGTCCACAGGACGGGTTGTGCAGGATTGGAAGTATTCCCCGGTGGTCCCATTTATTTTTTAAAAGAAGGGGGACAGCATTGATTGCAAACAACTCACCGGAGCAGTTCTCTCCCGTACTCTGCCGGGAATGGTCCTGGCAAGAGTTATACAACATTGCCTTGTCGAGCATGCGAGAGGCTTGCAGAGTCCCAGTGTGGTTTCAGATTGGGGAGTTCCTGCACAGATGCCATAGTCTTTGTCTGTCTGCTACAGCAGAGAAAGAAGGACGTTTAACAGGATCTAAATCTACGCTTTATTTATACGGTAAAAGCCTATAATACAATAAATATGCCTTGGCTTTGGGTTATTCTTTGTGATTTTGGGGTCTCTGGTTTGATGTTCTACTTGCAATGATTTAATAACAATTCATTATGGTGGGCAGGCTCGGGTAAAGTTGCGTGGTCAGAAGGCAGAGACATTTCCTGTTCACTTTGGGGTGCGATATGTCCTCTGGCCCATACATTATTTAACATATTTTAATCACTTAGTTGAAGAAGCTTGCCATGGCTGTTTCGCAAGAATTTCCAGATACAATGGGAGGCTAATCGATGCCTGGGTGTGGTCAAGGGACGGCTCCCTCTTGGGCAATCATGTTTTGTATACTAATGATAAAGTAATTTCTGCTCACTGTGAGACTATTCTGAACCCGAAGTGTGCCGCTTAAGAGATGGGGGTAAAAGCCCAACTTCACGCGGCCTCAAAGTGCACCTAGTCTGGTACAAGCACCGTGGTGATGTTACTTCCACAGCGATGAATGGCAGCTGCCTTTGTTGCGTTTATAGTTTAGATCTACTTTGGGCATCAGCTCAGCCTTGTGGTGGAATTTGCAGACAGCGGAGGCAAGAATAAATGAATGCCTTAAAAATAAAAAAGTCAGGAATCTCAATGTTAAACCAGAGCATCAATACCTCAGATTGAGACAGTTGTTACATAAGTATAACCCGGTCTGAACAAGTACCCAGCATGGAAATATGCCACGACATCATTTACAATGTGAAATCTATATATTTTTGAAAGATCGTCTGTCACCTTGCCCATGTGTTTTAATGTTTATCTGATATAGTTTGTGTGTTTTCACGTACTTCCAGTGCGAATGACGATTACTTAGAAGTTATTCAACTGCAGTTCACTCGTTATGTTGTCTCATGTTCTGATAAATATAAACCTGCCAAATAAATCTAACAATTCCGATGCTATACTTATAACACACGGTGGTGTCAGTTACACAAATATACTTAATTAAATAAAATCAATAATTAAAAGTAGCAAGACACATAACAGAGATGCCATAAATTATTCCGGAAAACATTTAGCAGATCTCTAACTTAATTGGTAATAGCTACACGTATATATTTGTAACCTTTATCATTGATTTTGTCACGTCATAAATATTTTATCGGTATATTAAGTATTTAAGAGAAGGAAAACGAGCAACACTCACCATGTGAGAAATATTGAGCAAAATGGACGAGACGAATATCGCGCATTTCGTATCATACGATACATCGCATTAGGAACGGTGCAATGGTTATCACAATGGACTTATACATCCATCAATTTAAATCTTCCAGGCGATGTGGCAGTTGCAACGGGCAGCAGCACAGTTAGTCGACCGGCAGGTCACGTGCGGTAGCCGATGGGGGGGAGGGGACAAAGTGTGGGTAAGGCCACCTCTTCCGAGACGTCTGCCTATCGTGGAAGAGTAGACCAAATATCCCACACGGGGGTAGAAATCGCGGTGGCGAGATGTTGTCTGTCTCGCCTGGTATGCAGCAGTTCGTGGGTTCGATCCTGACCCTGATGCCTGCTCAATATTTGGAGTTTGCGTGTTGCTCTCTGCGTGGTCGTGTGGATTTTTCTCCGGGTTTTCCCCTCCACATTCATCAGTAGTTGGCTGCTCTACATTTCCACGTGATCAGCCACTTCGTTGAGCTATCGTTTGTGGTCAGGTCGCCTCCGAAAAAGAGCTAATATGTCAGTGGGCCTTACCTTGGTATGAAAAAAAATTGTATAGGTGAGTTTTTGTTAAGTACATGCAACCCTTATAACTTGGGTTTTCACGATCGAGCAGTATTCACACATCGTCAACTCAAACAGCTCTGTCTTGCAATCCCTACTAAACTGGTCAAATGTCTGTGGTCCTCTAGTGGAGGCCGTTCTGCCAGCAGGGGCTCGTGAGCAGCATTCTGCAGCGCTGCGCCTTTACCTCTGTTGCTTCTTCTCGAGGTTGTACTGCCGCCGTGATGGCGTGTCGCGGCAATGCTGTTTGCATTCAATACGGCCGGAGGCACGGGGAGGTCACGAGAGCCCTCAGACACAATGAGTCACCCTGCTGGAAGAATACCGGCGGCCACAATCAATGGGACGCTTGCAGAATGAGCCGTGCATCGACAAACCTCTCTCCACTGCTCCTGGAGGGAATCATTCCTCACGCCATTATTTGTACGTAATCGACGGTGCGTGTGCATGCGTTCATATTGCTGTAGGCGAGCATGGGAGTGCATTATTATTATTACCATTGATCATGTTTCGAATCCATTTTCACACTAAATATGCCTGATTGGGTAAAAGCGAAAGAGTTGGGCACGTAACTAGAAATAGCCGTACGATGGCAATGCTTTGGAAGTTACCGCTCAGAAATTTGTACTGGTAGGAACCTCCTGGTTACACCAGCCCACAGGGGATTATTGTGTCCGTCGTGCAGGGAGGGGCTGGGTGGAGAGGGATGATGATGATGAGGGAGAGGGAGACATGTAAACTCCAAATATACAGCAGGCGTCAGGGTAGGTATCGAACCGACGACCTCCTGCATACCAGACGAGGTAGTTGACATCTCCTAGCCACCGTGATGATGATAGAGAGAGACACGCCAATTCCAAATCTACAGCAGGCGTCAGGGTCGGTTTCGAACCCACGACCTCCTTCATACCAGGCGAGGTAGTTAACATCTCGCCATTACGGCGCCCGTCTCATTTGTGTTAAGCTAAAGTTTGGTTTGTAACATTGTGTTCACTCCATCAGCTTACACGCGAAAATGTAGATTAAATAGCTTATCGTTTGTAAATGTGTAGCCCTGCAATCTATTAAGCCATTGTTGGCGGGATGTCCTCCACCAACCAAAGGGAGCTCTGGATAGAATTCCAGTCTAGATGGTATTTTTGGCCTACTCTTCCATGCTGGCCAGAAGTCTTGGACGAGGTGTGGTTACCGACATTCTACCCCGCCACACGCGGCCTGCCGATCGACTAACTGTAAATTTTCCATCATTGGTGCGGACCAGAAAGAATGTATTATTTTTTGCACGATTCGATGTGAATGAATGCATCATCACCTGCATAGTTGATAATAAAAATGGAATATTACAACTTCATATTGAACTTGCATCATCATCATCATCACCACCGTGAGCCATGATCTACCCACTGCTGTATGCCATCGCCATCTCCCTTGGTCTTGCATTGCAACAATCCGAAAAGCACGCGACTCAATTCCCTCCTCCCCCCATCTCCACAATCGGCATCGTCTCACTCCTTTGTGCTGGCACTCAGCCGTCAGTCTTGACAAACAGCTATTATCCCTGCTGAAGCCCACTTTCTTAACAGTCAAAATTATGTCTCGCGTACATGCCACGTGCCCCTGCTATAAAAAAAAACAAAGATGACAGTAAAAGCTGTGTCTGGCAATAAGTTGGGGAGTGGAAACTTTTTTTTACATTTCATGGGTGAATAATGCGCACTCCGTTCGAAGCAAATGGGAACGGCTGCGGGGTGCCTGCAATGTAACATCGCTTGGCTTGCAGGCGACGCACAGTGGCTGCGCGATCCGCAAAGAACATGATCGTTCGTTGATCATGAACCACAAGCAGTGCACTACCCTCGCGAAAAGAATGAGAGTGGATTTCAACCCCGTAGGTGGCACGCAGCTTTGGGAATAGGCCTTCATTCGGCAGCGGATTGCCTACGACTGATGATGCTGCTGCTGATGCTGAAGATGATGACAATGATGTGAAGAAAGAACGAGTTACAAACTGATGTGCAGCCCATTCAGTCGTGCGGTCAACAGATATCGGAGGGCGCACTCTGTGAATTGTGTCCGCGCTGTTGCCCCTTTGGTATGTTTTTCCTCCTCGGTCGCTAGGGGAGAAATTGGTTGTCGACGATATTTCGGAAGGACCACGGGGGAAGCGCCGTTTACGAAATCGATCGCTGCTGCACGAGAATATCGGCCCGCCCCACGTGACACGGAGGCCATTGCGACATACACACGCGCTCTCGTTTATTGTTAGACGAACAACGAACACGTGGCGCATTCCAAGAGTCGTTCAAGAAAGAAGCGGGCGGTCTTTTTTTAAATCAACGTGAATCATTTTAGCAATTCAACAAAAATATATAAATATATATTGACGCGGCAAACGACAACAGAATGCCCGTGCACATCTCTTGACGAACGCACTTGCCAGAGATGCCCAAAGGTACAACAACAGTTGGAAAACACTGAATGTTTGTTTCTTAGAACACATATTCTTAGGTTTTTTCGGTAAAGTCAAACCTAAGAATATGAATCCTTGCAGTCACGAAAGCTTCAAATCTAGAATTCTTTGAACACCTATGCTTGATCGTGGGTGTGTACGCACACACATACACAACAACAACAACCGCCATTGGCCACTAAGTGGCGGTGGCGTCACCACGAAGCTTGTGCACCTTGAGGTCACGTGAAGTGTCGAACGCCCGCACACACACATACACACACACGCCCAACCAATAAATCCACGAACAGCCAATTCAAAACAAATTATAGAAAGTGTCCCTCAGCTGAAGCAGATCTGTGAAAGCACTTATTTTCCATCGGACGACTTTGAAGATTTGCAACCTCCGAAAGTGAAAGACGGGCGCGTTTTAACGTTTGCCTTTGCCGATGGGCCATCGGTGCCTTCACGGAATTTTTTTTCTTTTTTTTTCGTCGCACACACAGAGAGAGAGAGAAGGGGGGGGGCGATCCGAGGGGCGAGGAATTGCGCCTGCTGGACTCCTCGACAGCGTCCGTTCATTAGCGACAGCGGCGTCGCGACTATGTTTTGGCTGCCTATCGCGCACACAGATCGTGGGGGTCACCGCATCGCAGCCGCGCTTGCAGCCGCGCTTCTGCGGCCGTCTGGAACGCTCTTCCTTCCGATATTAGGAAGCCACTGTGGAGCTCCGCACTTTCAAATCTTCTAGCTTTAAAACTCGTTTATTTAGAGCCACTTTTAGCGTTTAGTTCACTGTGCTTTTCCTGCAAACTCCAATTATCACGGTTGGCTACGTACGGTGCGAAAGAAGTTCAACGTATAGTAACATACATCCCGAGGTCCTTCGACTGTCTCTGAGCCTGATATTCAGAAGACAAGCACAAGAACACAAAAAAGCTCAAAACAGTCGTCAATAACAATGCCCTAATAGGGGGAAAAATTCCCGATAGATAAATAACCGGCCATGTTCTAGGCAATGGATCTTGTTCACAGCAGAGAGGCGAAGCACGGATCATTGCCCGCAACTTCACCGATTATGTATCGTCCCCTGTTATACATATTGACGAATGTGTTGAGTATTTGTTCTTTCGTATCAATATTGGGAGACTTACATAAGCCGCTCTCAAGGCTTGCGCAATCGCACGCAGTGCAGCCCGGTGGTGGTGGTGCTTCTTCTTCTGCTTATTCACCGGGGGGTGCACGCGCTCCCTGGGGGTGCGAGATTGCCCTTTATGGGGGTGCGAGACGTGGCCAGGTTTTGTTTTAGAGGGTAAATAATCGAAGCACGTACGTAAAACTACTTTGTTTCATCAAACCCTATGTATCTATTAACATTATACAATGTTTAATTTTTTTACGATTGAAGAATCACTGGTCCAGCCGAACGGATCTCGCTCCCTCGTTATCTCGCTCTGTCGCGCCATCTCAGGCGAGGCCCCCCCCCCATCCTCTCCCCCCGTGAGTGGGAATCTTTATTTAGACCGCAGGAATCCGATGAGCTACTGAAGCTCCCCTTCTTCTCAGACGTCCAGCGGGACGCTAACGTCCGCCCAGCCGGCGGTCAGCACCCGACAACCGCGACTCCGTGTCGATTTCCATCGCGCGCCGACACGCGAGCGCATCTCAACGCGCTGTGCGGAAACAACGAGTCGGGGGTGGGGGGCGTTCGGTTCGAGAACGGAGGCGGTCAGGCACAGGCAAAGGAATTTAAAGAGACGTCTTGAACCTAGACTTTAACAGGGGTAGGTTCGGGAGCTGACAATCATGGATGGCTGCTGGGGTGGGGAGTGGCGGAAGATACGGCCGATTGGGGTGGCAGAGGAGAAGGAGTGACCTCCGTTGGATCATCTGCGCTGCTGGGAGATGGACACAATTAACAGCGGGGCGGATGCTGAGAGAAGGCGACCAGAGACGAACAAGTCAGCGGAGAGATGACTTTAATGCGTTCAGAGGCCACCACTGGGCAGGAGGAACCTAGGAACAGAAGGCTTTGGAGATAATGGGGGACGCCGTTGTTGCAGGCAGGGGAAAGTTACAGGATGGCAGCGAACAATAGCTGCTGACTAGGATCAAGACCTTCCCTCTTCCCCTCTACCTTTGAGCGCCTCTCCCGTCACGCCACGCCGAGGACGCGGGCGTGTCAGATTTGCACCACGATGGATCTGCCACTTCACAGAAACCCTTAAATGCACAAGCACAGTGGTGAAACACCGAAGCAGAGATGGCATCTGTTAGATGTGTACTTAGCCAATGCACAGTTAACAAACGAGGCAATTCTAATACAAGTAATCTCCAATATGCACACACGAAAGTAATGTCACATGCATAATAACTCTACCGATAATTCATTTCATCAACAGATCGTAAAGGAAATGTGTTGACATTTGTGCTTGAAGCATGACCATTCACAATACGGCAGATGCAGAATCTTGTTCCAAGCAGGCAATAACGTGGTTAAGTAGAACAATTATAATCCGTGTATTTTCTGCAGCGTTATTCTCCGCAGCAAACTCACAGGGCTTGTGGATAGGCAGGGAACGGTGGGAGAAGTGACGGCCGATATCAAAACGGGTCCAGCTAACCCACGTGTTTTCGGGTCGTACCATGCGTTGTTCGGCACGATGTCCGACGTTTCGCTCCACGTTCTGGGGGCTTCTTCAGGAACCGAATTGAACAGTTCACGTTCCACCTTGATATATCGTATTCGCTGCTGCTGCTGCTGTTGTTGGTTCCTGATGCTAATCAGCTCAGCTCTCTGTCTGCATCAGGGCGCCACGGTGGCTAGGAGATGTTAACTACCTTGCCTGGTATACAGGAGGTCGTGCGTTCAATCCAGACCCTGACGCCTGCTGTATATTTTGAGTTTGCGTGTCTCTCTCTCGCTCTACCCGTGGTCGCGTGGATTTGTATCCGTGTCCTCCGGTGTTTAACCTCCACATTTAGAATCAACGTGCGTTTAGAGTATTTGGCTGCTATAAATGTCCACGTGATGAGTCACCTCGTTGAGCTTCTGAAATAAAGATCTATACAGCTCAGTGGGCCTAACCTGGTCAAATAACAAAACAAAGTTTAACTAACTATTTTAGTTTAGTTTATCTGAGAGCAAACTGCGACACCAACAGCAGCAGCAGCAGCCAGCGACGCTATATCATTATGGGAGAACGTGAGCTGCTCAGTTCAGTTCCTGATGAAGGTCCTAAGCACGTGGAGCGAAACGTCGGACAAAACTCTCCGACGTGTTTTGTTTTCCGGTTTTACCGCACGTTGTTTGGGCCGAGATGCCCGACCCGACAACACTTGGAGAGAGCTACACAGCACAAACCACGAAACCCCTACACAGTCGTGTGTAGACAGCTGTGTTGTGTGCACTTTGTCGTGGTTAGCCCACTGAGCGACGAACCCAGCGACCCGAGTTCGATTTCAAGCTCACAGCTGCCAACACCTAATGGCAATTATCTGAACCGGTCCTGGGCCTCCCCGAGGTCAACCCAGCTTCAACAGAGTACCTGGTGCGGTGTGTAAATATCGCCACTGGGGATACAAAGACGGTTATGCGTGGTGCTGGCCACCAACCCCGTCGTCTGCAGTGCCAGTTAACCGACAAGAGCTAACTCACTTTTATACTTTTCCATGCCCCAAATTTGTATATATATAAACAGTATGCTCTTTCCATTACAAAAAACTGAAAAGTAATTACAAAAAGGCCATTTGCATTTATATTTGACTATGCACAAACGATATTTTTTCCTTAATAAACAAAGCAATGCGTTTCCGACGGGAGAAATATAATTAAGGTGCCAATTGAGGAATCAGAACAATTTGTTAAACAACTAAATCACGAAAGTGGAAATGGTTGATGAAAAATTACCAGCCTGTTGCTAAATTGCATTATTGAAAACTATTGTCATTTTTATCAGGACGTTTCTTTTCATAGTCTCTACATATTACGTGGTGGGCCAATATAGCTTCAGAAACTGTGTCATAGAAATTTGGAGAGCAATTTTAAAGTAAAGAAAATTAGTAATTGGTATCTATTATATGGTGACGACAAAGTAGACTTGAGTTTATATTTGATTTTCATACAAGTTCTGCAATTGTCTACGTTTTGTTTAGCAAATGAAATATATTTCTATTACGTAAAGAATGCTTAAATGACAAATATGCGTCAATAATGTATTATACATGTGTATGTCTTAACTTTGTTGATTAAAATGAGCAAAAAAAAGTACACGTGTTATCTGGGGAATTTGCATGAATATGCAACGTTTTTAGGCATGTTTCTGGCAATTAATATCTGGCCTTCAATTATAGCGAGAACAAAGCACATTTGGCTGAGTAATGAACGGTGTAAATTACAATTTTGACAGTGCATCATAAACATTCCTAGTATGGACCAGGGGATGGCCGATTGCAAGATGTGCAATATTTCTTAGGATTTGAGTCGACTCCGTTTAGGGATTGATTTCGTAACGTCTCTCCAGACGACATCGAAAATCGATTCTTCTGAGAAGGGCTCCAACATCTCCGCGACCATGTAGCAAAGCGCCGCTGTTTGTGAGCGTCGTTCGTACGAAATACAGCACAGCGTCGCATATCCGACTCGGCTGACATAGGCGAGTTTGTTACAAGGCCAGATACGTGAGCATCCATCCAGAAGTAGGTTACTGGACACAACTAAAAGCGTTAAACACAGGACCATGCTTCTGTGTGTGTGAAAATGTCGGATGTGTGAATTTCTGTAGATAAATGACAGACAAAGCACGAATAGTCCCCTGGGTGTGGACAGCTCATTGGTCCATGCGAATATGTCACGTGACGGTCGTTTTTGATAATTATTTTCCTTTGACAGTCATTGAATAATGTACCTTTAAGTATAGGTAATTCGGTTATAATGCATTAGGTACTTAAAGCATACCTTTAAAATGCTACACCAATGTGCCAAGGACAAGCCGCGATGGTTAAACACCACGGGTGCCTTCAATGGGCAGAGCGAAAAGCGCATTTCTAATTGGACGACGACAACATCAAGAGCGCATCGTCGTAACGGGAAGCTTACAACGGTCTGAGAAGCAGCCTCGATGAGCGTTCACGCGGAGCGTGTCAAAATCTAGCCAATCGGAGGCCACCGTTCTCTTCCCGCGAAACTTCTCGGCTCGCGGACGCAAGGCGCCGCACTCATTGGCGGACACGTGTGCGTGACGTCAGCAACGCTGTCAATGGAGGGCTTCACATCCGCCTCGCCAATGGCACGACGTTCACGACACAATAACCACATTCATATATTGAGCATTTGTCGTTATTTAGACAACAGTAGAAAAAACACCAATATTGTTTATGCCAACTGTTTATCAGCATACACGTTATCTACATGCCCTGTTACCCTTTACAAAAGCATTCTCTTAATCGAGATTAGGATGAAAATGCACGCGGTTTGATTCTGCAATTGTCTTTTAGTCAAATATTCACGAGCATTTTTAAGCATGAAATAACGAGTCATCTTTACCGCTTCCCTTCGCCGCACGGTACAACAGCACCCTCGGAAATTCTCGAATATAACGTTCTGTAAATCGTGATTGAGATGGCAATCGATCTAACGACACGCGGTGGCGGTGTGCTCGCAGTGTAAACTATTCAAGTATTGAAACTTTTTTTTGCCAGGTAAGGTCCACTGAGCTGTGTATAGCTCTTTTTCAGAAGCGACCTGGCCACATATGAATGCTCAGCGAAGAGGCTAATCACGTGAAAATGTATAGCAGCCAAATACTCTCAACGCAAGTTTCTAAATGTGGAGGGAAAAACCGGAGGACCATGAGAAAAATCCACGCGACCACAGGGAGATACGACGTGAAAACTCCAAATATACAGGTGTCAGGGTTGGGTTGAAACCCACGACCTCCTGTATACCAGACAAGGTAGTTAACATCTGGCCACCGTAAGGCACGGCACCCACCATGTCGTCCTTGCATGTCACGTGACCCCCACGTAGCACGTACAATGATCTCAGCCTTGCACGCATTTGCCTGCTGCTGCGATGATGATGGCCTTGTCATTTACAGAAAGTGTTGGAATTGATTTAAAACAAAAACACGTCGATAAAATGTGTGACTAGGAAGTCCCATGTGCAATAAACAACAACAACAACAATAATTGCAGGCTGCATAACCGTAAGTTTAAAACAAGGCCGCAAAAATCGTAATCACCATCGATATACATTTTTAAATCCTTTATATTAAGTTCACTTGCTTGCTTGCTTGCGTGCTTGCTTGCTTGCGCGCTTACGACCGTGCAAATCTTTCGGTCGTTTTTTAACCCACTTCCCGTGATCCAATCGAGCTGACATTTTCCACACACACTCGTTGTGCGTGACAATTAATGTTCGTGAAAATTTCTTTCCAAAATTTTACACTTTTTAGGACAAAAATATTATATTTAATTACCAATTGCTTAATGCTTGCGCTGCAATCATCTGACCCATAGGTGGCAGCCATCTCAAGCCAGAGGACGAGAGGACTCTAGCCGCCACGCATATAAAAGATTTATAGTGAAAAACTTTGTTTTTACGGGTTAATTTTTTTAGCAAATTTGAACAACTGACAGTTGCTGTGATGCAGCGTTAGGGGACCACAATACATGGATTCAGGAAATGCCGATGTTTTTTTTTAGTGCATACGCACAATGGCTGTGCGCATTTCACACATTTTTTTACGTCTTGTTCGGAACGTAAAAAGCAGCGCAGAGTGGGCGGCGGGGAGGATGGGGGGGTGGGGTGCGGAACGTCAAGACCATGATCCGGAGATGAGATTTTCTCAATACTACCATGGTTTTGTGGGAAATCAACAGCGGGGTCAGTTGTTTGCAAAACGACCGGTATTTGGAACGAGAACAACAGCAAACGAGGCCAATAGGCGTGTGGCAAAGCTGGCAAGTCGTTTTACATCCATCAGAACACACAAAATCCTCAACACCCGTGTGAAATATGCTTACCTAGCAAAAGCAAATCTCAACATGGAACGGTAGTCTCAGACACATATATAAATATATGCAACTCACCGCAAATTTTACCCAACATCCGTAGACACATTCTACGATCCTATGGCAGTATATATTGGAGTATGCATTCAAGTGCATTGAAAGAGGAAACACACGGGTCACGTGAATGGGATGGGGCAGGACGTGTCGCTCATGAGGATGATGGGTCAAGATGAATAACGGAGTGGCAGCTGGTAATGAATTAAAAGGCGTCCGAGAGGGCATCCGCCAAGGAGATGGAGCCATGGGTTCGGCTTGTCTGCAGATAACAGAGCATTTTAACAAATGAAACGTTAATTAACAAAAACTTATGCCTCTGTTAAATGGAAAAATAATAATAATAATAATTAAAACGACAGTGGAGCATACTCACACATCAAAAATAATCCACTGGTCGCGAATGCCGCTTTATTATAGTCTGGGCATGAGTAGTGAGGCCGTGGTTAGCGCACTACTTTATGAACCCAGAAATCGGAGTTTGATTCCCAACCGTGGTTAGTAAAACCTGAATTGGTCCTGGGCAACCAACCTTCACCCTCACTGACCAGCGTGATGAAACAACTCCCATGAGCGACACTTGCGTGGGCTGGCTTTCATCCAGCAGCGGATGGACAAAGGGCGGCAACTGTAATAGTCTGACGCTTCACATTTGTGAGGATATATACCACGAATATTTTGCTGCGTCAGTGGCAAACGTGAACGTGTTTTTAGCGTGTTGTGACCCGCCCGGTGTGTATATATATATTACTGTCATTGCCGTGGACGGGTATTAGCGCTCTTAACATTGCCCGCGAATGTTCACTCTCGTTCACAGTGAACTCTGACACCATCGTGCAGCGCAATTGTGTAACCTGCATCTGTAGAGCAGTGGTCGCAGACACGTGGCATATTTAAGAACGACACGAATGTGGATTAATTCCCATCGCAACCAAAAAAAGTAAAAAGAAATATGTTTTGCCGTTGCCGCGGTTATTTTTTGTTTTTTTGTAAAAAAAATCCCGGCGGCGCGTGGGGCTGCTACGGATGCACGCGGAATGGTGCCGCAGGTTGGGAGAGAGAGGGCCCTCTGATTAATAGGCTTGCCACTCGACGGTGACGTTATGATTTATTGTACGGCGCGCGCCCCGCGAAAAAGCGTATCGTCCGTCGTTACAAAATACCGTAACGCTGCGATTCGCGTTTTTTATTTGTCTCAAACAATGAATTTGCTGCTGAAATATTTAAGGCAATAACAAAATCAACAAATAAAATTGTGAACAAAACTCTTTAGTATTACCCATTATAAATTAGAGTACCGGACAGGATGGAAGTTACATGCCATCACTTGTGTTAAAAAATTTGTTTGCATTATCGACAGCATGTGCGTTATAAGCGTTATAGATGGCATCGATTAAAAAGACTGACAGAAAGCTGATGTTGAGTGAAAAGCAGTTGAAAACCTTGACATAATCTTACTCGTGCAGCAAACCACAAAAAAACAATAACATTTCAATCAGAATTACAATTATAAAGCGATAAAGTGATAGTTGTCAAACCGTGTTATTGAGATATTGTATCATGCTGCTGAAATGATATCGCGGTGACCGTGCTGATGGTCCCAAGCTCCAAAAGCCCTTTTGTGTTTTGGGCAGCCTCAAGGTTTGTCCAGGAGTGTGTCACCTGTCAGAGCAAAGCATCGTCAAGGTCACGAGCATTCCGTAACGACGACTTCGACGGATTTTTCGCGGTTTCGCCGTGCAGCTCTGCCACGTGTATTAGGTTTCTGAAAAATCTGCCAGCGCGTGGAACGAAGGACGACTAACGGCGATCACCGTATGGAAATAAAAAAAGCGTTCCAGTTGAAAATGTCAACCTTGCTGCTCGCGACGCTGCGAAGCAGACGCGACCAAGCACGAGTGTAGCATCCATTCCCACTCGCGGAGTAAAATTAAATTCCAAGGTCCTGCCCGACACGGTGGATCGACTTGCAGGGAGCCAAAAGTTTAAAAGTGCCCGCAGTGCCAACTATTCAAACCCGAAGAAGCTCCCAGCAAATGGGAGCGAAACGACGGACACCGTGCCGAACGACGCGCGGCGCGACCCTCAAGCAGACATCGGGAGGACACAACCGCGAACACCGACCGTCGGACAAACCCTACAACGCTCATCGGTTTCCCACCACGAGAGGAGGGTGCTCTTAAAAAATACACGACGACACTCACTCCGTCTAATCGCTAATAATAACAATCGTGATAACTGTGCCGATGGGAACAATCGTTGCTCAGTGAAGACACGGTAACGTGTTCTTTATCCTTCTCATAAACGAGCCGCGAGGGAGCCACCGTCGCGGGCTCATGGTCCGCTGTCTCCCTCCTGTCCGTGGCACTCAGAAGGAATCAGCGGCAGCTCTCGGGAGGGGGGGGGGCGAAGCGACCAAGCATTCGCTCCGTTTAAAGCACCTCCGTCATAACCCGCTGGCATTATTCCATGCACTTGGATCGATTGGGTTTTTTTTTCTCTTACACGACTTGGAAACTGAAAAAGAGCAAGTGGTGAATGTGAAGGTGCAGCTGTTGGCGCTGCTGGTGGAAGGGACTCACCACCAGTGGGATCTCTAGATGGCCCACCCTCACTAGAGGCTACTTTGGCCTACTCTTTCACATTGGCCAGATGTCGTTAGGAGAGGTGTGCGCAGCCACACTTTACCACACCACCAGACAAAACGTGCCGATCCACTAACTGTTGGTATTATCTATACTGCAGGAATCCGATGAGAGAAATCCGATGAGCGACAAAACTTTTCTGCACAGATGTCCAGTAGGGTTGACGGAGGTGACGGAGGAGATTTAAGAAACTTGCCTCATTATTCCCGAGGAATCGAATTGAGCCGGCGGACCGAAGGATTGCGAGTGCAACCACGACGCCGTGGCAGCGCCAGGTGGTGGTTGAAAATATACAGCCCCCTACACAGAGGGCCATTACTTTTTTTTAGATTTTAAGTGATAATTTTAATAAGTAGGCGGCCAAAACGGCCGAACAAATCGCTCAACTGCGACGCTCACAGCCCACCGTGCTGGCGCGCGTCGGGTTTGAGCCAAGTCACAAAAAAGTGAATCGCGAAGCGAACATCGCCAAATTGGCAAAAGTGAATCACCGCGCTCCATTGCCAGCGCAAGCAGCAGCAGCAGCCGCAATGACGTGCATCATCGGCGTCGTCGGCATCATCATCGTCGACATCATCATCATCATCGGCATCATCGTCGTCGGCGGTGCTCACTCAGCAGCGTGCTCGCAGGGGCCGTGTCGGCACTTCGATCGCGCTCGTTGTTGACAAAGTGTTCGAATCAGATTGCCGCTCTATATTTGTTTCTTATTCTGAGATCTAGAACGAAAAGTGTGCGCGATCCAGATAGGCGGCCGCTATGTGCCCCCTGTCAAATCTTCGCGATCGCAGCCGAGGGGCGAGATGGGGGTGCCGTGGTAACAGTCCCATGTTTTTCAAACTGCTTTGGAAACTCGGTAGGACATCGCCGGGGCTCAAGCAAAGCGTCCGTGCATTGATTTCGTGTCGCCCGCGGCCACGGCAGTCCACCTGAGCACCACCACCGCCGTTGACGGCCATGCGGCGGTGGATGGCGACCCCGTCGCACGTGGTCATTCCTCGCTGGCTGCAGAGCGACCGGCGTTGTCACAAGCACAGCAGGAACACAGGCCCAGCGCGTCAGACGTGACGCCCAAGCCGTCGCGGCCACTTGTACGCTTCAACTCGTTTGTGAAGCGCCTTGACGCAGTCCGTTGGGGACGCGGCGTCAGTCGAGGTTTCTAGGGCGCGTCTGAAAAGACGTCAATTTTCTCTTGCGTATCCGCCTTGGGTGTTGTTGTTTTTCTCTCAGTTTTAACGTTAAAAGTTGTTTTTCTTTTTACTGGGATTGTATTGTAAAGCGCGCTGAGGCCTTGTGTGAATGGCGCTATATATATGTAAAAAATCGAGTTTTGCTTACTTACAACTCTTGAAGGTTCTTCGCTCGGAGAGCTCGTCATTTGTCACGGGAGACGGCTGAGGGGGCAGATCCGATGCGGGCGGTGCGCGTGAAGAGCCGTGCCGGAGCAGGAGCTCGCGGCGGCATTGCGGCGCGTGGCAAACATTCGTGACGGATTCGACGTTGAACTGAAGCGGCATTTGAGTCGGTGTCTTTGAGAGAGGCGTCACCGTTATCGATCGCGGGAGATTTCGAAGCGCTCGCGACTGTCCTTTGAAAGGAGGGTGTGGGGAAGTCATTGGCGGGTTAATATGCGAAGAGATGTTTCCATTCTTGAAGTGCATCGTCAGTCATGGGGCCGCGTTTAAGACTTTGATTAATTACGTTGTTCGCCTGATGGGAAAAGGAGGAATAAATGGTGCAGCTCTGCTTCGTGTCCTTCTCCTCCTCTTCCTGCACCTCCTCCTCCAGGCTCCCTTGCGACCCCCCCCCCTGGCCTTTAACCTCTCCGCAATTCCCAATCGCACGACCCCGCTAGCCGCCTCTGATTTCAAATCAATCGCCGCGATCTCCACCTTTGTCCCTCGTAATTTTGTAAATAGCGCGACCGCGCCCCATGTGCTGTTTGTAAAAAGAAAAATCCATACGTGGCTGATGAATTGTGGAGGGGGGGAGGGCAAAGCCGAGGGAGACAAGTGGTGAACGATTTAAAAAGAGAGGAGAGGAAGGGAGGTGCTGGGATAGTTCTTAGGTGAGAGCCACTGAGCTGGTATCCGATTAGATTCTAGATTTAAATCCAGGTTTGCGGACGCCGTCATTAGACCGCGTTCTCAAGGTTCTAGTGAGTTGATGGTCTCAGCCGGGTCACTGACAACTCGCACGTAAAATGTTGATACCACAAAAATTTGGTTATCTCAGAAAGAAAAAAAAGACATCTTCTTGTCACGCGACGATCGTTACAGTCATTTGCAGCGTGGGCGCGAAGTTGCCGACCCTCTAACGCGTGAACCAGAGGTCAGCTCGAACGGATCTCAGAGAAATTTCCGTGATATCTGCTTCCGCGGGGCCATTTCCCAACACGGAGGGTCTCGCCGCTCCGCGAGAGATCTGAACGGTTTCTTGATCTCACGTTCTGACGGCCACAGCACGACTGAAAGCAATGAAAGCCCGCCACGTTAGAGCACGCAAGCGGAGTGACGCTGCCCCTGTGCGCTCCGGGCAGCCCCGCCACCATCACCACCACCACCACCACCACCGCCGCTGGCACTCGAGGGCACGGCGCCGGGGCCGGGAACGCCGGGCCCAGGCCGCGACGGCCCTGCTGGCAGGGGGGACAGCTCCACGACTAGTCAGGTCTGCGCCGTGCTCTGCTCCTCCTGCGGGGACGGCGGCTGGCGGCGCGCCAGGCTCATGACGCGCGTCGTGGTGCCGATCTTGAGCTTGCACAGCGGCGGCACGGAGCAGAACTCGCGGAAGCAGCGCTTGAAGTTCTCGTCGAGGAAGGCGTAGAGCACGGGGTTGAGGCAGCTGTTGGCGTAACCGAGCGCGATGCAGAAGTGCCAGCTGGCGCGCACCGTCGGCGAGTCCGCGATGGACACGAGCGCGCGCAGGATCACGTAGATGTGGATGGGCGTCCAGCACACGATGAAGACGGCCACGACGATGAGCACCATGCGCGTGATGCGGCGCAGGTTGCGGTCCTTCTCCTTGGAGCCCGACAGCATCCGCACGCTGCGCAGCCGCAGGATCATGAGGCCGTAGCACACCGTGATGATGCACACGGGCACGATGTAGGCGAAGACGAACACGCAGATCTTCAGCAGGTTGTCCCAGTACCAGTGCGGGCGCGGGAACTGGACGACGCAGTCGAGGTCGCCTGCGACGACGGGAGGGAGGGAGGGAGGGAGGAAGGAAGGGGGGGAGGGAGGGAGGGAGGGAGGAGGGAAGAGAGGGAGGGACAAAAAAAATCTCACGGAATTGTAACCGATGATGTTCGTAATGGACTTTTTGCCTTGGGAATCTGAGATGATTAAACGCGTGCGTGTGCATGTGTGTGTGTGTGTGTGACAAGGCGGCTGATTGGCGATGAAATGGTTCTGCGTCGTATATCAAAGCGCCCGTTGTTGACCGCGTGAAAAGCCACCGGCTGCGTAAATTTGCGGCGAGAAATGAAACATGAGGCTGCAGACTGAGTAGAATCAAATAAAAGGATTTGCAAGGCGGGATGCGGCCAGCGCCTCCAACCCAATCACCTTCTTAAACAGGGGTCACCGGGGTTTGAGAATAAAACAAGGGATGAGGGCGGTTGGCTCGGGAGGAGTTCGAGGTACGAGTTTCCAACTGTTGAGATCCTGGATTCCTATTCAGACACCCGTCCGGTTGTTATAATCGTGTTCTCGTGTCCAGTGAGTTGATTGTCTCACAGCCCGATCAGCAACGACTTCCAAAATAAAAAAATCCATCCCATTCAAATTGGTTCTGCAACTTACTTTGGCTAAATTTCAGCTCTGAGGATATTAAATATCGCCTCTGACTATCATGCAATGGAATTTACGGTCAGTGGCAACGTGGGTGGGAACATTCCACCCCCTACGATGTGGACTGGAGGTAATTTCATTGGATGTCAGAAATAGTTGTGGCATATTCACTTCTGTGGGCTGCGGTCTGACATGAAGAGTTGCTCTGCTCTGCAAGAAATTCAGTTGGATGCTTTGTCTCATGATGTGACGTTGATAGCACAATTGGAAAATTGGGCAAAAGATATATATTTCTTAAAGAAGACAAATATGTTGGCTTTGACTCATGTAAAGCACCGCCGCACAGGCCAGACAGCAGTTGAAGAGCCACGCTTCACTTGGTGATATATTTAATTCCTTGGGCAGTATTTTATTTAACTGATATATCTCATCTGTCAAGACGATGTAAATTATTCCTGTAACAGGATCATATTTTAACCACTCCCTTGAAATATGTTCAACAGTGGAGATAAAAGAAACTGTAGAATAGTGATCTCTAATTTACGTATCCTTACATTTCACAACTATTTTTTTTACATTTCTTTTCCATCAGTCATGTTTTATTGCACTCTATAGGAGTTTCAGCGTAATTTTCATGCAGGAATTATTAAATATTTTTCACTTCCACTGGAGCATTCCAATTGAGGCCAGGCAGTTACCAAGAGATGTTCACATTGTGTGTGCCCAGAGACGCAAGCTTCTACATGAGACACGACCTTAGATACAAGGTCGTATTTAAATACAAGGTTGTATTTAAGGTCGTGTCTCTTAGAGTTCTCTTCGCTTGATACAGTAATTTTGCTGTGACTGTTCCACCTGAAGACGGAAGCTTATGTTGCCTCCGAAACGTCGTGATTTAATTTATTTGTTTTCTTTTTACCTACGTGACTTTACCGAAAAAAACAAAACTTCAAATCTAGAATTAATCCGCCTAGAACATCCACGTGAGTATATGTCATCTGCCATCTCCACGGATGAAGCACCTCCGATTAACACGGTTGGCTACGTACGGTGCAAAAGAAGTGCAACATGCAGACTACTTTCTCTATGATGTGCTCCGTTCCTTGGCTGCCACTCCACGTGTTAGTCTGGACCGTGGGCCATCTGTCCTCTGTAGTCATGATGCCTCCTGTCCAAGGCCACTTACTTTTCTTCGTCGTTTAAGGGACGTCATTTAACCTGCGCAATATCTCACAATCCATCATCTTCCCTCTCTCTGTCTCTCAATGCAATTCCGTGCGCTTGATTGAAGATACGATTACAGAAAAAGCACACGGGTCACCAGTCATCAACTGGGAGATTACTCACGATCGCGGGATAGCAAAGCATCCGTTACCTACCTCGGGAAGTTGTCAGTGAATGGTGGGCGTGTGGAAGCACAGATATATCACTGCTTCCCCAAAACTTTGTGTGTGTGTGTGAAAAGTACAAAGACAAAAACCCTCCCTCGAGTCTCAATGACTTCAGGAGTAAGCGCTTCTTAGCCAGCATGTCAAGTCTGCCACGTGAAGTCTGCTATGAAGGTTATCACAGTTGTGAGATGTTAGATACATCGCCTGGTATGCAGTAGCGCATTGGTTCGATCCCGACCCTGACGCCTGCTATATATCTGGAGTTTGCGTGTTTCCCCTCGTGGTTGCGTGGATTTTGTCTCCGGGTCCTCCGGGTTTTCCCCTCCACAATTTAGAAATCAACACACGTTTAGAGTGTTTGGCTGCTATAAATGTCCACACGATAAGACAATTCGTTGAGCTATCATTTGTGACAGCCAGACCGCCTCTGAAAAAGAGCTACACACAGCTCGGCTGGGTCTTACCTGATAAGTAAAAAAAGTAAAATTAATTCCTGCAGTCACGAAAGCTTTAAATCGAAATGTAACCACCACTACGGGGTGGGATTCCACAAAACTTTAAGATCCTTCAACAAACTCTGGGATAAGAAGGCTCAGCTAATCGAGTCTCTCACCTTTTTGAAGAGATGCCGCAACTCTAAGCTTAAATAGACGCTACAAGCCTGGGGTGTGTCATTCAGACGCTGTCTTCTCGACAAACCTGTTCTCCACCTGAGGACGGCTGCTTGCGTCGTGGCCGAAACGTCGTGAGAATGATTTTATAATGTTTAATTTTTATTATTTTATTATTTCCATTCTACGTGACTTTACCGAAAGAACCAAGAAGAAAAAATTCAACAGTTTTCCCACCTTTCTTGTTGTACTGCGTGCCCGCCATGATGATGACCGGCAGCCCCACGGTGGAGGAGAGCAGCCAGATGCACACGTTGATGAGCTTGGCGTTGCGCGGCGTGCGGAAGTCCAGGGCCCTGACCGGGTGACACACGGCGATGTAGCGGTCCACGCTCATCATGGTGAGCGTCAGGATGCTGGTGAACATGTTGTAGTAGTCGATGGAGATGACGAGCTTGCACAGGATCTGGCCGAAGGGCCACGTGTCCAGCATGTAGTTTGTGCTCTGGAAGGGCATGGTGCTGGTGGCGAGGGCGTCTGCCAGCGCCAGGTTGAAGATGTAGATGTTGGTAGCGGTCTTCATCTTGGTGTACCTGCGAAGACGGTCACGCGGGAAGGGGGGGGGGGCGAGAGTGAGTTTTCCAAATCGTGAAGACGCGAGCAGTGTTGTTGTTGTTTGAGTGTTTTTTTAATCAAGTAAGGTGAAGATTAAAAGGTGCAGCCCTGCAATTGCCAGCTTACGCCACTGCCTCGCCAAAGGGCCTCCACTAAGAGAGAGTTCTATAGACACCCCCCACCCCCTCCAAACGTCATTTTTGGCCTGCTCTTCCATGCTGGCCTAAACGCCGTGGAAGGGATGGAAGCACCCCGCACTTTACCCCACCGCTCGCGACCTGCCGATCCTCTAACCGTGGCGTGCCCATCGATGCCGCCGGGCGTTCAGAGGCGACGGAGAGGGGAGGGGGGAAGGAGGCGTTTAAGAGACGTTACACCGTCGTTTTAGCCGCCGCGCCCAGAGATTGAATCGAACCTCCCGACCTCTGGGTGGCAAGTTCGTTCGTTAATCCTCTTCATCCCCTATGGGACATAAGGCTGCTCTGGATTGCAAGTGCAGTGTGCTAACCACTGCATGACGGCAGAATCCCTTGGTCTTGAATGTAATTTGCTGTTATTTGTACAACGCTGGGCAGAGTGCAAAGACCATTTTGCATAAATTGTCTCCTCACGGACCACACCAGAGCAAGATCCTGTTATTATTATGTTTTCTTTCTGTTCGTAGCGTGTGCCAGTCTTCATGGAACGATGACGTTTTCAAAAGCTTCTGCGAGTGAAGAATGAACCCCGAATGCGTTCGATGAATGGAAAAAAAATCACGAACGGCTGATATTCCACGGACCCTGATGGACCGTACTTCACCATGCTGGACTGTACTTCACCATGCTGGACTGTACTTCACCATGCTGGACCGTACTTCACCATGCTGAATCGTACTTCACGCTGGACCTTACTTCACCATGCTGGACCATACTTCACCACGCTGGACCATACTTCACCACGCTGAACCATAGGGGTTGGCGGATGTGCAGGACAACCCGGGACCGGTTCACATACATCACTCGGGCAAGCGGGTTTAAAAGCGCGGTGCGCGATGACAACGCTTCGCCCCCCCACAAGCCACGATACAACGCGATATGAAAATGTTGGGAGGCAATCAATGTGCGACACACTGTCACGTGGGAAAATAAATGAAGATCGGCTATTGTGTGCTGGCTGGGCAGCCTGTTCCTTCATCTCTCGAGGTCATCTGTTGAACGAATACATTACAAGGTCGCGCACATTGCACACAGAGTGCTTTCCACTAATGAACCACAGTACCTCGCTGATCTCGTCTATGAGCATACACCACCATCACGCGAACTCCGCTCGTCCTCGCAGCAGCGGATTTTGGCGAACCTTTGAACAAAGGCGTTTACTGCATTGCTCGCTTTCAGATGTACTTCTGCGGCCGTCTGGAATGCTCTTTCTTCCGATATTAGGAAGCTACTGAAGCTACGTACTTTTAAATCTAACTTGAAAACTCATTTGTTTAGGACTGCTTTGCGTGATTAGTTTGTTGTCCTTCGATTGGCACGGTTGGACACGTGCGGTGCGAAAGAAGTTCACCGTGCGTACGTACATCTGCTGCTTTTGAATCCTCAGTGGAACGTTGCGTTTGATGGAGAATGTCAATGCTTATTATGCCACCGCTGGAGCAAAGGCACATACATTTGCAGGTGCGGTAGAACCCCTCTGAACCACGGTTATTGGTTTCACGAAACAGGTCGTTAAGTGATTTGGTCATTAAGCGAGTATAGGAAATACACGTTAAAGGCTTAATTCGTTACGATAGCATCGGGAGTTACCATGTTTCACATACTCTTTGGTTCTTTCGGTAAAGTCACGTAGGTATAAAATAAACTAAATTAAATCACGACGTTTCGATTGCAACACAAGCAATCATCATCAGGTGAGAAAACCACAGCAATTTTTTTTTTCAAATCGAGAATGGATATTAATTCATAAACATACTAGCAACATTATAAACACATACTATTAAAATAAACATGGTTAATTCATGCATTCATTCATGTTTACTGTAGCTACAACAGCCCATCGTTAACAGGGGAATGTCGGTAAGCGAACACATTGGGCTCTATGGAGGCACTACACTATACACTACACGATACACTACACTATACACTACACTATACACTACACATTGGGCTCTATGGAGGCCTGTCGTTAAGCGATGAGTCGTTAATAGGGGTGGTCGGTAGGAGGGGTTCTACTGTACACACTTCAGAATATATCAACAAAAACGAAAAGGAATACGTGATGCATTTCACGGAGTGCATTTCAGACATTTAACTGTGCATTTTTAGAGCCGAGTTTTAGCATTTTCTCATAAAATTACCCAACAGGAAACTATTTCTCAAGGTACCATGTTTATCCGAGCGCACAATCACTGTGACTTTGTAAAGTCGAGCAAGGAGGAGGCAGGGGAGCTGGTGGGATATGCAAAGGATCTCAGAGTGAGGGAGGCCGACACAGCCAGAAACAGCCACACACCAACGATGAAAAAAATGTAATCCTGTGAAAAAAATTATTATAATAATATGGATACCTTTGCATGGTTAGGATATGCGTGAGGATATCGGGAAGATTTGGTTGGATTATCAACTTCAGTCATGTTCTATCCACTGCTGGATGAAGAACTCCCCCCATGTTGTGGCCATCCCATCACGGTCCTGAAATGGACAGAATCCGTCTGGCTCTTGCGTTCTGATCCAATCGCTCCATCTCCGTGTTTGTAGTGCCCTTGGTCATCTTCCCCTACTTTGGCTGCCATTCCATCACCGATTGCGTCCATATTTTTTCGTCCCTTCCAGCGACGAGTCCTGCCCAAAGCCAACTTACTCTTTATTGTCAAGATCATGTCTTCAATTAGCATTTGTTGACGGATATATTGTTTAATTTTAGTTTTTTTTATACTTGTGACCTAGGTCATGGATGAATACAATTCTCATTTGAAATGACTGTATATACTTTTTCAATCAAAACATTTCCTTCAAGGCTCACCAAAAAACAGCCACGTTTCATTGATACTACGCTACAGGCAGCGTTGGAGTGGGAAGGGCAACAGGGTGGCACAGTGCTAATTCTCGTGCCACATGGCATCGAAGTTCCCGAGTTCGATTCCTCACTTGGGAGTCTGTCTGTGAGGAGTTTGTATTTTTTTCCCCCCAATTCTGCTTTGGGTTCTTCTGGGTTATCTAATTTCCTCCCATGGCTAAAGCAAAAAAAACCATAGTGACCGTTAGTGGCCAAAACATCCAAATGCTGAAAAAACCCCGGCAAATTACTCAATTGGTATTTCACACAGGAGCAACACTGCAAAACCTTGGCTCGGTCATCCTGAAAAAGAGTGCTGAGAATCAGTCGTGGATCTTTTTCCAGATAAGCAAGTCTAAATAAATAAATTAGGTAAAAAATGCAGACAGCTATGGATTTTACGATTTTGAACTGGGATTAAATGTTGATGGGAGCAGCGGTGCAGCAAAGTTGCACACTGCACCATGAACCCGGGTGACCCGAGTTCCCCAGTTATGAGTCAGAGTTACATCAGCGGCACGTGATATCTAAGCGGGCCCTGGGCCTCTCCTTCACCGACCCACTCTGACCAGCGAGATCAAGTGCAGCCAAACAACCTCCATGACTTGGCACAGCACGAGAGTGGCCTTTTTCCAGGAGTTGGATTGACAAAGTCCTGTAAATTGTCATTGTGACCTCGGATGTTGGAATCTGTCTTAAGTGTGCAATTTAAAGTTGACCTTTTTCAACACACAATTTCATAACATACAAACAAAATGTCAACGTTGTTACCTTTATTTGCCATTGAGGCGGTGATAACCTGATCACAGCCTTGAATTCCCCATTCCTCTGGCGGGGGTGAGTCTATCCATCCGACAGCCACTGTTGACTTCACCGAGAAGTGGTACTACTCATTTAAAATGGTCCCAGGTGCATGATGAGCTCAGTCAACCCTCCTCCCACAATCTAGGATGTAAACCTTTTGATTGCCAACTAATATGTTGCAAGATTAAAATTTCTGTCGATTGAGCAGGATAGCAGAACTCAGCACCATCAGCTGGCGAGCTCCTCTTAGCTAAGAGGATGACTTTACACGTTCTGAACGAGTGCGGTAACGGATGCCCCAAATCACATTAAGCAATTTCCAAAACCCAGGAGGTAAAATGAAAGAACATTCATCCTCACATGCTGGTGTCAGCTGCCAATGAGCCTGACATTTCCCAACTGGAGGTTGCTAATGGTCGCGGGGACAATGGTGGCAATTTACTCCAATTTAAACTCACCCTGTGTTAGCTTGAAAAGGCCACCAGCCCTTAATGAGCACACAATAAATTACATCAGACGCCATAAACGTATTGGCAGAGAAGGCTACATTAGCGATGGTCCGTTGCCAATGCAATATAACTAAACGAGTTGTGCAGGATTTCATTCTAAACGGTGGTGATTTGTGGTCCAAGATATTTATGAAGCGTTAATCGCTTCACTTTTAGTGGTGGCAGTGCGGGTTAGTGGACCTCGAGTTCCACTGTGAACCTGGTGACCCGAGTTCAATTCCATGGCCCTGGATAACATCATCAGCGGTGAGCGATATCTGAACTTGTTCTGAGTTCTCCTGTAACCCTATGTAAAGGAGAGCCGACACAAAGTTGCAGGGGGTTCGTCTTTTAATCCTTTTCTCCCATCCACACCTGTGCCCAGCCGTCACAATCTCGCTCCCACCAAAGGCCCCTTCTTTCCGCCCGTTCTCCCCTTATACTGTATCTCCTCGATTACCCCTCCCACTAACCCTCCTATTGGTGGGAATCCTTCCCCTGACACCCCTACATCTACATCGACCCACACTTACCAACCCCAGTGTGTGGAGACCTTCATCCAGCAGTAGAGTTATATAATAAATATCATTTACTCATATTTACTGACTTGCTTTACAATTTTCTCGATATTGCACTCCTATCGTTTTTTGTATGGTTTGACGTTGTAACTTGCTGTGCTGCCGATACTGGACATCTGCGAAAAGAGCTTCTTAGCTCATCGGATTCCGACTGGAGTATAAATAAAGATTCCGATTCGGAGTGACAAAAAGTATCCATCAACTGATCACGTTTTTCTTCTTCTTCTTCCATGTTGTGTATTTGGGTCCATTCTTCACACAATGAAGTGGTGGACCGAGACTTACGAACAGAAGAACAACGAGTGATTGCACGGGTGACCAGCGTGGGTGTAGTAGAGACATGGTGAGCGGTACAGGGCTTATAGAGAAAAATCCACGAGAAGTTTAACACATAGGCTCTCGCGACCAATATCATCCATTCGAGGTTTTTTGGTTTAGGTCGCGTAAATCTATAAATGTGTCGTTAAACCCACCACCACCACCCGACACAGCCAATAAGTAAGGTTTGTCAAGTAAACAGAACATGCCAATGCGTTACTAGTACAGCACACTGGTGTGTTGGAGAGCACAGCCACAACATTTACAATCTGAGTACTGACAGTAATTACAACTAACTTCATCAGGCGACAGCCAGATTAATGGAGAAATCCTCCTGTTTCGTTCCTTAAATAGAAGGGTAGATGTGATGACGACACTTGTGAACACTTCTTGAGCGACGTGGGGGAGAGGGATTCATGAATGCACATGAATGATGATGGGTATCCATTGCCGGTTGAGTTATTTATATGGCAATCAACGTGTATTATGCATGCACATTTTGCAAGCCCATCGTGGATTACAAAAATATAATCCACCATTGTTCTACACTACTACACTCCCCCCTCCCCCCCCCTGGTGCTCCTTTGCAACAAGCCCCATGGATTGACAAAGGGCCGTAGATTATTATTGTTTTGGAGGGGATGATGGAGCGTTTTGTTTTAGTCGCCGGTGACCCAGCGATGGCAGTGGAAAGTCCCGTGAATCCAATTCATGAATCTGCAAATGGTAATGCATCCGTGCTGGTGGCAACACATTTCCACATTTAAAATTAAAATGTATCAGTAAAAAAAATAACTAAGTTTCAGTGACCTAAAAACCCAAATCCGAGAGAAATAATTTGAATTTTTTAAAAAAGTTCATGAACAGTGAGCTCATCGTCAGCAGCCATTATCACTCCACTGCTGGATTAAAGCCTTCTCCAAACCGCCGCCATCTCTCAAGATCTTGCGATGAAGAAACTCCGCTACACACGAGCTGACGCGTTGCTCCATCTGCACGGGGTCCCTCCCCTCAGCTGCAGCTCCGCTCTCAGTCTCGACCGTCCGCCACGGTCCCTTTTGGCCGTGACGCGTCCTGCCCACGCCCACTCACTCACCTCTCACTCACTCTCCCTCTTCTTAGCACTTCGAGTCACGTCTATAACCTACCCATTTCCTCGAATCCACGCACTCCTCTGCATGGCGAGGCGGTAATCCGGTTTCTAAATCAATCTAACTGCAGCAGAAGCATTCCACGCTACGACATGCTGTTAAATGCACTTCATTACACACGCAGTGTTCTGTCTTCACCAAACGTAAAACAAATAAACGGCGTGGCCCACTAATTCCCTGCTCACGCCACTGCTGTCAAGAGGGTCCTCTACCAGAGGAAGCTCTCGAGAGCCCCATCCAGAGAGTATTTGGCCTACACCTCCACGCTGTCCACGCCAAGAGATCAGCTGGAGCCGGTGACCGCTGGATTGCAACTTTAGTGTGCTGCTAACTGTTGTTACACTACGACTGTAAAGCCGCAGTGCGCTCCACCACTGTTATACGTTTAAATGCGGCTCCATTGTTTAAACAGCTGCTCTAAAATGCATTTAAAATCACCGCA
The DNA here is from genome assembly GCA_014621495.2 of Entosphenus tridentatus. Taxonomy (NCBI): domain Eukaryota; kingdom Metazoa; phylum Chordata; class Hyperoartia; order Petromyzontiformes; family Petromyzontidae; genus Entosphenus; species Entosphenus tridentatus. The sequence goes on along the minus strand of CM025631.2, from coordinate 8,529,432 downwards.
AAGGTAATTTAAGTGACGGTTTTCATAGGACGCACATGAAGTGCATATGCTGCAGACATTGCTCTGCTTAGAAATTGGTCTATGAAAACAAATCCACGCATTTAAGCGGCCAAATGAATCTGTAATAAGTACAAGGTCTTGCTGCGTATGCAATTATTGGCGCGTGTGGAAAACGTGGGCTAGAAAACGTGGGCTGCTATGTGACACGATGCCTAGAAACGTGGGCATTGATACAAATGTAATTTGAACCAAAAAAATTCTGAAAATTGTGCAAAGACTCATGGGGAGGTGTGTCGGCGCAAAAACAAACGAAAACAATTTTACCCGATGGATTTAACAGCATTAGGGAGTCAGAGACACACACGTGGATTGAGCAGGCAAAGCCGCTGGGAGCCATAATGGGCGGTGGTCGAGACTAGCGGCGGAGTAGCAGCCAAGGCAGAGAGCCGAGAGGAGATGGAGCGATGGAATGAGCTCGTGGGCAGGTGGTGCTCGGTGAAAACCAGGTCTGTCGCCTCGACAGACCTGGTTTCACCTGAAGACGGCTGCTTGCGTTGTGGCCGAAACGTCGTGAGAATTATTTTATTATGTTTTATTATTTTTATTATTTTATTACTTCCCTTCTACGTGACTTTACCGAAAAAAACCAAGAAGGATGGACACGGCTTAGGGAGGGCTTCGTCAAGCAGTGGATTGATCATTGCTGATGTAGATGATTGTTATTATTGCAATAACAATAGTCACCGAGCGCATCTTTAAGGAGGTTACGGAGCAATTGTGTGGCATGCCGTGACCACACAGCACAAACCTTCGTGTGCCCACAATTTCCGGGGATCACTCAACATTGGCAAATATTTTGATTTAAAGCTTTCGTGACTGCAGGGATTCATATTCTTGGTTCTTTCGGAAAAGTCACGTAGAAGGGAAACAATCAAATAATAAAAACCGCCACTTTTTTCAAATTTTCTTGCTGTGGATTTCACACCTGATGATGATTGCTTGTGTTGCAGTCGAAACGTCGTGAGAATTGTATTGCTTTATATTTTTATTATTTAATTGTTTCCCTTCTACGTGACTTTACCGAAAGAACCAAGAATATCGTCGTGAAGATTTTATCGTTTTGCATTTTTATTATTTTATTGTTTCTCTTCTACGTGACTTTACCGAAAGAACCAAGAATATTGGCAGATGTGTTTAGGCCGAGTCGACCTAAAGGACGGACATAGGGACCACGCCAGGTAGTAGGCAGGGGCGCAGCTGAGTGGCTACGGAGTTGATTACGAACATTCTGCTCAATTTGTCATACCCACTTCGCCACGGATTGCTCAGAGGGAGTCCTGCTACACTCGAATTATATTGAATGGACGCAGGCCTTAAACTTCAGCTGGAGCTGTCCGATGCTGAGTTCTGGGAAAATACTTTATCCGAGAAATTGCGGCCAGAGTCTCGCCAGCCACAACGACTGGCCACTTGACTCGGTTCTGAGCCTACGATTAATTTGGGAGCAGCACAGTCCACAAGCACACGTGCCTATGTCACCATGCTGATGGGACAAAAACGTGGACTGTATAAATTGTAGGACATTTGTCCAAAATGCTGTGGGGTGTCTCCGTACCCACATCCAGCGCCCGGGGATTCATTTTGTTTTCACAAGATAAAGCTGAGCCCCAGACAGCTCCGGCTGGTTGTCGGACACCCATCACACCCACCAGGTACTGATGTGATGGCGCACACAGGTAGCAAATAGGTAGGTTTTCAGTTTCAGTTTCATTTATTTGGTATAGCCCTGTGAGCCATTCGGCTCTTGAATCGGGTGCAAACGCAACAAACACAAAACAAAAACATGAACAAGAAAATATCTTAAAGTGACTATGTGACTATGTGCAAACAGAAAATCCAAGAAAAGACAGCAAAATATTGCAGAAAAAGCACCGTACACCAACGCTGCGTGCAACAATCCCAGTGGGATTCAAGTCAAACAACAACAACAACAACAACCACAAGACAACTTAGATTAAGGCCATCAGTCTAACTCCATACTACAACAAACAAACATGGCCAAACCAAAAACAGTTTTCGAAATCACCAAGATAAAGCCATAAGCAATGTAACAGTGATCATAGGAACTGTGACCGAATTTTCACAATAAACGACATAAACAACATGTACCACCAAACCCTGCAGCCATAGCTGGCCGCATGAGTCACTCCACAACAGCAGGTAAGTATCTTCTTGGTTCTTTCGGTAAAGTCACGTAAAAGGGAAATAATTAACTAATAAAAATAAAACATAATAAAATACAATTCTCACGACGTTTCGGCCACAACGCAAGCAGCCGTCCTCAGGTGAATAACAGGTTTTCAGACACTGTCTTTCCGACAGACCTGTTCTTGCTGCTTGCGTTGTGGCTGAAACGTCGTGAGAATTGTATTTTATTATATTTTATTATTGTATTATTTCCCTTCTACGTGACTTTACCGAAAGAACCAAGAAGATGAATCCCTGCGGTCACGAAAGCTTTAAATCGAAATTTAGCAGGTAAGTAAACAAGGTAGGAGGTCGGTAGGTGCAGAGGTCGGGACTGCGGGTGGCGCTCCTTACCGGAGGATGACGAACATCACGAGCAGGTTGCCCGACACGCCGAGCACGCACACGATCGAGTAGACGGTCGTGATGATGATGGGCATGGCGGAGAGCGGTTGCTGGATGGAGCTCGCGTTCGTCACCGAGAGGTTGAGGCCGGCCCTCTCGGCCAGCCACACCGCGGCGTCAACGCAGCCCTGGCTGGCGTTGTTGTTGTTGTTGTTGCCGCCGAGGTGGACCGGGGAGTCATCGTCCATGGGCTGCACCTTGAACACCTCCATGGTCTCGCCCTGCCACGCGTCCTAGAAGATGTAGGGGTAAGGTAAAGGTGCAGCCCCTGCAATCGCTCGCTCACGCCACTGCTGGCGACGCGACCCCCAGCTGGAGAGAGTTCGAGGAGGGGAGATCCCCTCTGGGGGGGGTGGGGGGCGTATTTTGACTAACTCTGCTGGCCACACATCTTGGGAGGGCCCACACTTTGCCCCACCGTACGCGCGAGCTGCCGATCGAGTCGCCGTTTATATTTATATACTGCGGCGAGGACGGAGGGGTGGGTGTGGGCGGGGGGGGCTTTAAGAAATGTGCCCATTGTGTAAAATGCCGCACCGGGAGATAGAATCGAACAGGCGACGTTTGCAATTGCAAATCTTCTTGTTTGGAGGTGGGGGTGGGTCTCTGACCCGGACAGACCCCGGCTGAAATTAAGCACCCTGGGTCATAAATGACAAAGCACTAGTCCTCCAAGGAGACGTTTTCATTCGTCAATCTGCCAACTGCTCCGTTGGCTCGCTCACAAATGCAAACTTCCTAGGCACGTTGAGCGTGCGATGCGTTATTGAAGTCGCCTCTTACTTTGACCAAACGTGCGCACTGAAGATGCCATCAAATTCGCACTCACGACGTGGAGCCAAACGCGAGGTCGTTCCCCCGCCTCCTCCTCACCACCACCACGTGAACGTGTGCTGGCGTGGCTTTGTCATTTGATAGGGGTGGCTGAAAGTGCACGTAGCCTGGCACGAGCGCCTTGGCGACGTCACCGCCGCTTCGTGGCGAATGGCGGTTGTTGTTGTTGTAGTGCGAACGTAGGTTTTGGCTTGGTCGTCGGAGGTGCTCGCGAACAGCACTTGCTCCTACAGTCTGCTCAGGCTATACGGGGGGCATCTTTATAGGTGTGGCTATGTGCGTGTTCCATTCCCGCTCACGGCCAACACCAGCGACGCCGATCTGAACCGGTCCTGGGCCTCCCGTAGGTCGACTCAGCCTTAAATGAGTACCTGGTGCGGTGCGTAAACATCGCCACTGGGGAGACAACAGCGGCCGAGCGTCGTGCTGGCCACCCACCCCCTCGCGTGCTCTGCCGGTCTTCATCGGAGCTACTCGTTAGCAGCACTTGCCCCAACAGCTTGTTAAGGCTATGCGGGGGATCTTTGTCTGTGTACCTGTGTTAGTACGTGTTGAAGGTCCTTGGAGGCATATCTCTACGTGCAAGGTGTGCCTTTAAATCAGTGTCGGTTCGCGGCGCCGATTTGTCCAGGCAAATTATGTCCCCTCGGGATTTCCAGTATCAGTTGATAACGCGTGCGGATGCAGGCCTCGTTGATAAGACAGGGGCAGCGTGTGATGGTCGTGGTGGTCGTTATGCCCCTCGTGCTGGGGCGGGGGGGCTGTGTGCGTCTGTCTGCTGACGATGAAGCCACTTGCCCAGTGCATTCCAGTTTAGCTGTGGGTCTTCCTTGCGTTGTGCCCATGAGTGGGGAGCGGTAGTGTAGCGGTTAGCGCACTTCGCCGAGAACCCGACGACCCGAGTTCGATTCCTGCTCATGGCCAACACCGGTGACGATTATCTGAACCGGTCCCTGGGCCTCCCCTAGGTCGACTCAGCGTCAAATGGATACATTCTGCGATGTGTAAACATTGCCACGAGGGGAACAAAGGCGGTCGGGTGTGGTGCTGGCTATGGGGGATCTTTGTCTTTATTTATGAATACATAGGTCTACGAGGATATATGCGAGTCTATGGCTCTCTGTGTGAGTCTGTGGGTCTCTATGTGAATCTGCGGCTATTTGTATTAGTCTATGGGTCGCTGTGTGATTGTCGGTCTCTATGTGAGTGTGTCGGTCCGTGCGTTAGCCTATGGGTCTCTATGTTAATCTATGGGTCTCTGTGTTAGTCTATGGGTCTCTGTGTTAGTCTGTTAGTCTCTGGGTCTCTGAGAAAACTATGCCACACATTCGAGTTGCAGTGTCTCGATGAGCCCAGAAGCTGTTGCCGCGTCATCGACTCGAGCTACGCACCGCCGACTGCTGCACGGCATCTGCTTTCCGTGCATGCGTAAGTGTGGGCGCACATGTACGTGCAGCGACGCCTGCACGAATGAGTTCACGTGTTGTCGCAGTTGTGTGTGTGGGTGCAGCGGTGAGTGCATCCGCGCGTGCAACAGAGTGCAACGGCGAGTCTAAGCCATACGTGCAGCAGTGCGTGTATGGGGTAGTGCAGCAGTGTGCGCAACAGTAGGTGCATCTGTGTGCAGCAGTGAGTGTAAGCTACGTGCAGCAGTGAGCGCATCTGGACGTGCAGCAGCGAGTGCATATGGGCGTGCAGCAAGTGGGTGCAACAGTTGGTGCATCTGTGTGTGTGTGCGACAGTATTTGTAAGCGCTACAGTGAGTGTAACTTACCTGCAGCAGTGAGTGTGTATGCGAGTGCATCAGTGCCTGTATCTGAGTGTGCGACAGGGTGCAGCAGTATCTGTGGTAGCAGCAGTGCGCTCTCGTGCCCGTGGGGATGTGTGTCAGTATATGAGTGCAGCAGTAGTGCAGCAGCGATTTGCGCGCTGCGCTACGAACCTGGCCGCGCGGGTTTGATTCCCGCTCACGGCCAACACCTTTGACGATTATCTGAACTGGGCCTCGCCTAGAACGACTGAGCCTCAAATTAGTACCTGGTGTGATGTGTAAAAGTCGGCCGAGCGCGGCGCTGGCCACCCACCCCCTCGTGTGCCGTGCCGGCCTTCATCGGTGCTCCTCGCTAAGAGCGCTTGCCCCAACAGTTTGTTGAGGCTATACCGGGGAACTTTGTCTTTGTGCGCAGCAGCAGTGGTGAGTGTACTCGTGGGCGCCCAGGTAAGTGAATCTGTTCGTGCACCTCTGCGTGCAGCAGCAGCAGCAGCGAGTGAGTGTACGCGCGCGCGCGCACACACGCAGACGCACGGACGCAGCGTTCCTCATCTCCCCGGGAGGAGCACCCACCTCGATCGCCTCGCGCCGTCTCCTCTCCGCTGCTTGCCGCTCCGCGTCCACCGCCCGCCTCCCCCTCGCCCTGCAGATCGCGCCTGAGCGGCACCGACGCGCGCGCGCGCGCGTGCCGTCTGACGTCCTCGTCAATTCATGAGTACGACGATTGACTATTCACTGCTGCAGCTGCTGATGCTGCTGCTGCTGTGGCGTCAGCTACTCTCTGCTCGACGATCGAGCAAGAGAGTCGTTGAGAGGAGAGATCGGCGGTGGCGCCGTTCGGTGAGATGCGAGCAAGGGCGAACGTCTCGATAACAACAAAAACAACAACAACAACAACATTAAGGAGATTCCCGCCGGCGTTAGTCTCCACCGAAACGCGGTGCCGCGGTTTCAACCGAGAAATCCTTTCGCTTTGACAGTTCGACTCGAGGACACGGTCCCTAAACGGCGCAGCGGTGTTCGCGTGCAGATAGCCCCCCCTTTTCTCGCGCCCGACGAAGAAAGAAGGCGAGGGATCGCAGGATTGGGGGGGTACTATATGGGAGGCAGCGGGTCTCCCCTCTCCTTCCCTCCCTCCCTCTCTCCCCTCCTCCCTCCCCCACCCCGCATCGCTCTTCATTGGAAGCGCCCGCGCCGCGCAAAGAGCCAAACAACCAAAGACAAAGGTTCCCCCGTGTGGCCCCGGGGCAAGGGGTGCTGTTAGCGAGCACCACCTATGAAGGCCGGCGCGGCGCACGAGACGGTATGGGTGGCCAACACCACGGTACCGGCCGCCTTTGTCTCCCCAGTGCTAATGTTTACACTCCCATAACAGGTACTCATATAAGGCTGAGTCGACCTAGGGGAGGCGGGAGGTCCGGGACTGGCGCAAATATTCTCTACAATTTTGGTCGTGCGTGGGAATAAAACTCGAGTCGCTGAGTTGGTAACGGAGTGCGCTCACCACTGCGCCACCGCTCCCCACCACCACCCTCCCCCACTCGCCCCTCACGTGATTGACACCTGCACGACAGCGTGCCCTTTAATTAACGTCGTTAATTATTATTATTAGTCTTGCAGTCAGCGTTAATGCGAATTCGCTTCCTATATTAACGTGTGTGCGAGTGCGCGTGCGTGACGACGCCCCACGTGCTAGCCACGTGCCCGTGAGACACGAGAGAGGTTTACGAAGCTCGCATTCGGGGCCGCCGCTGCTGCTGCTGCTGCGCTGTGTTCTAGGTCGACTCAGCCTTGAATGAGTACCTGCTGCGGTGTGTAAACATCGCCACTTAGGGAGACAAAGGCGGCCGGGCGGGGTTCTGGTCACCCCCACCACCACGTGTGCCGTGCCGGCCTTCATAGGTGCTACTCGCTAACAGCTCTTGCCTCAATAGTCTGTTTGAGGCTTGACGGAGGGTCTTTGTATTTGTGTGGTGTGGATGTGTGTGTAGTGTAATAACGCCGGCTGGTGGACATACAGGCGCCGGTGAGGGCGTGCGCGGGGTATAGGCGGAGGGAGGATCTCGGGAAAGGCTCACGGAAGACCCCATTTGGAGGCCCCTAGAACCTGCTAGCGGGTTCGAGAAGGGAGGCGCGGGGGAAGGACAACCAACTAGAGACCCATTTCTAAAGACTTTTCTCAAATAAATGGGTCTCTAAATGAATAGAAGTCTACGAACCTCCACGTGAGTTTATATCTTAAACCACCAACCACATGGGACTGCACGTGTGTCCCTGGGTGTCTATGTCCGTGGGTGTCTATGTGCAAAGCATGTGTCCGTGGTGTCGATGGGTGTCTATGTGTCCGTGTGCGTTTGTTTCGTTTCTGCCGGAGTGGCCTCCGTTCCATGCGCTCCACGTCTTTATCGCGCGCAAGAAGGGCGACATTAGTGATGATGAGGCGATAATCGCCGAGCTTAATGCACACAGCAAAGACAAAGATGCCCCGTATAGCCTGAACAGACTGTTGGGGCAAGTGCTGTTCGCGAGCACCTATGAAGGTCGGAACAGCACACGAAGCGGGTTGGGTAGCCAGCGCCACACCGGACCGCCTTTGTCTCCTGAGTAGCGATGTTTACACACCGCACCTGGTACTCATTTGAGGCTGAGTAGACCTAGGGGATGGCCCAGGTCCGGTTCATATATTCGTCACCCGATGTTCGCCGTGGACGAGACTCGAACTGGGCAGCGCAGCGCGAACCGAGACGTGGCGCTGCAAGCGCTCACGATGAGCATTTTCTGCGGAGATAATTGTCCATGGGTGACTGGGAGGCCTGCCACACGCCGATATGACTGGGCCATGCGGGCAGCCAGAGGGCTTCAACAATTACCGCGCCGTCGTCAGCAGCTCTAACGCGCCGCTTGCGTATTCACGCACGACTCTGCCCGTGCGGTCGATTTATTCCCGCACATGTGGACGTGCCTGCAAGGTTAGTCAATTTAAAGGAAACACGTAAATTTCGATTTAAAGCTTTCGTCACTGCAGGGATTCGTCTTCTTGGTTATTTCGGTAAAGTCACGTAGAAGGGAGATGATCAAATAATAAAAATTAAACATAATAAAATAAGGCATTATTTTATAATACATTATTTTATTATGTTTTATTTTTATTCTTTTATTATAATAAAAATTAAACATAATAAAATAAAACATTATTTTATAATACATTATTTTATTATGTTTTATTTTTATTATTTTATCAAATAATACAAATAAAACATAATAAAATAATACATTTTTTTATAATACATTATTTTTTTATGTTTTATTTTTTATTATTGTATTATCTCCCTTTTACGTGACTTTACCGAAAGAACCAAGAAGAGGAAACACATAATTATTCCCGCGACATGAAAGGCGCAATATTGCAGGGCACCTTATTTGCACAGCCATTTATTCATATGTAATCGGATGTGCACGCGTACGCTAAATCCTGGTTTACATTTGTGCATGCGTGGTGCGTTTGTGAAGGGTGTTTAAATCAGAGGTAAAGGCGCAGCGCTGAAATGTGTTTCTCACGCCACTGCCCGCAGAAGGGCTCCCACGAGAGGGCGCTCTCGGGAGCAACCTTCTGTCTCGCTGTTCCGCGTTGGCCAGACGTCTCGCATGTGACAATAGTGGTGAGACGTCACACCGTGTCTGTGTGTGTGTAGTGTGGTAGCGCGGTGGTTTGCGAGCTGCGCCACGAACCCAGCGAACCAGGTCCGATTCCCACTCACGGCCGACACCAGTGACGATTATGAGTGTCTGGCGCGGTGTATAAAGATCGTCACTGGGGAGACAAAAGCAGGTGGTGCTGGCCACCCGACTCCTGGCGTGCCGTGCCGGCCTTCATAGGTGCTGCTACTCGCTAACGGCGCTTACCCCAACAGCTTGTTAATGGGGGTCTTTGTATATGGGGGCAGCTTTGGCACAATGGTTAGCCCACTGTCCTATGACGCTGGCGACCTGGATTCTTTTCCCAGCCGCATCTAAGATCATTGGCGAGTGATAATTGAGTATCTCTATCAGTCCTAGGCCTCCCATTGGGAGACAAAGGCAGTCAAAAGTGGTTATAGCCACACGACCTCGGTCACGTGCTGAGCTGGCCTTAATAGGTACTCGTTCACAGCTTTTGTCCCAATAGTCTATCAATGGCTATAAGGGGGATCTTAGTCCTTTGCGAAGTATGTGAAGTCCCTGTTCACGTTGAATTGAATTTGCCACAGCGATGAAAGGGTAGTTACAATGCCTCATTAGCCCACGCAAATACCAATTTGGTTTTCTTAATGACTGTGTTGCCAAGCTGACGTGATGAACGATGGCAACACTTCACATGCAGTCTTCTGGCTGATCACCAATGAAATCTGCCCGGCGACGCAAGCGCCAACGAATGGCTCTGAGCAAGCGTCACCAACTGGGAGCATCGGAACATCGCACGGCTGTCTCGGACCCTGACGGACAGTCGTGGGCAGCCCACAGCGGGACTTGCGGTCTCTAATTCTCGTAAGCATGAACCGCAGAGCAAGTCCATTGCCACCATTCGCTGACCGCATTCCACAGATGCTCCGAGTGTCTATGCGAGTGTATGTTTAACGGTATGTATGCTGAACTTCTTTCGCGCCGTACGTAGCCAACGCAAAAAAAGTTAACAGATGCGTCTCTCTATGTAAGTCTATGAACCTCCACGCGAGTATAAATCTTAAACGACAACCCACAGCATCACGGCCACTATGCCCGCTTCGATCATTCAGCGTCACAGATGCTCAATGTGAACATAAATGACGTCACGCGATTTTGGACGATGTTTTACGGGGGGGGGGGGTCGCACGGCGTCAGAAAAAGTCAGACCCCCCCACCTCAAATATGACGTCACAAAGTTCTGCTGCCCCCCCTCCCCCTAAAAAAAAATGCTTAAAATCGCTTTCAACTATTGTCATTGTAGTGCGTATTTAATGTGGCGCTGCACTTTGATATTGTAGGAGAAAACATTTATTAAAAGTCTATTTAATTAACTAGAACGTGTTGTCTATATTTATTTATGGACGGCCCCTAAAAACGTTGCTGATCAACTCCCCACCGCACAGAAGAGGAAAACCAAGATAGAAGTTGATGTCATCTGCTGTGAATCGTTAATTGAATGCAATTCTGGGCACGGCAGAGTAAACTGTTGATGGTTGCCTGGAAGTGGAGACCGCACGGGCGACATGGGTGCGTGTCCCTGTGATGTCAGGCTTGAAATGCAATTTGTTTTGCATCATCTGGAAGGACTTCAAAAGTGTAAGGAGGAAAAAAACTAAACATCGAAATCATAAATGTGGATAAAAGCGATCCTTGAGATAGCAGAAATAGCAAATAAATGTATTTTCATTGCGCCCTGCCCCAAAGAACAGACCTTTCGGTACGCATGGAAACTGTCACCAAGCTCAATGTAGTTGCTATTTACTTTATTACTTACCAGAGCCAAGCCCCCTGACCTCTGAGCTCTTTTTTAGAGACAACGTGTACACACACGGTCGTGGCTTTTATCGTCATCACAGTGGGGAATTACAGTGGCAGCCAATACATAATAATAGGCTCAGTCAACCATTCTACACAACAGACTCATTTCCTGGCAGTGATTTCAGCCGCATCATCTCTACATAACAAAAAGGCTCAGTCCATTTTACACGCACCTTTACATCATCCGCACCTAGTTTACACAACAAAGGCTCATTCCTAACAGCGTGCTTCAGCCGCACCGAACCTCACAAAAATAATATTCAGGGCCTACCTTGGCTCCTCCCACCCTCAACCAGCATATATACAAATACTGTTTCTTGGAATTTCTCTCACTTGATACAGCTATCGTGCTGTGACGGTTCCACCTGAAGACGAATGCTTGTGTTGCCTCCGAAGCGTCGTGATTTTTATTTAATTTTTATTTTACTTTTATTAATTTTATTTTTTTTACCTACGTGACTTTACCGAAAAAACCTAAGAATATAAACGCACACATCTCAATGTGGAGCGCAAAACTGGAGGGACATTTAATTTCCACCAGGGGCGCCTCATTAATCGTTACGAAAAATCTCGAAATAATAATGATGATCCAGATTATTCGCGAAGCCATGATGTAACGAAAGAAAACAGAAGAGGCTTTGAGAACATGACCACATAAGAGCCGGCTGCTGTTACTGATCACTGTGACAAATGCGGTTATAAAGCATAACAACAACAACAACAAAACCCGTGTTCAAAATAAGCCCGAAGGGATGATGGCAGGTCAAGAATATTGACGGAGTGGCAGCCGAGAACGAATGGAATGTGTCCGAGGAGACGTCATCGCAAACGGGGGAAGCCTTTTTTGCTCAGCAGTGAGAAGTTAGAGGCCTCACAACAGCAGCAGCAGCAGGCAGCAGCAGGCAACAGCAGGCAACAGCAGGCCACGCCAGCGTACGAATGATGGAGCAAAATCCAGAGATGGCTCTTTGTGGAATGTGCATCCCCATGGCAAGGCCGGGAACATTTCTCCGCAGCCTCCCGAGCATCGAACAATGTACAAATAAAAGCACAGGATTCAACAACAATTTGTCCTTGTGCTGTTACCAAAAAAATGACGTTTTTTTATATCGTACCGGGGAACAAACGCGCTTTGTATTCTGTATGGGCAGCACGGGGACAACGTGTGTTTTTTTCCATATTTTGATCGCTCCTTTACAATTCCACTACCACTGTTATTGCTTTAAACTCATTAACATGCTCAGGAATCAACGCGTGCTGTCTCCCCGGTCATGTTTTTCTTTTCAATTGCCACCAAAATATGAACTGATAGGTAATTTCCCGATGTCCTGGTATCATGAGAAATTAGACAACAGCGTCTAGACACTGTTGATGGTCTATAGCGGGACTGATAATCAAACCTCCACACACTGACCAAGCCGATTACACCCATCAATACGTTTTCGTGAAGAGCAGGGGTGACGGCATGTCGCAAGCAATGCGCAACACTAACGTACTGGTCAATGACACAGTTGGCATTATGATGCACGCTTCGCCGTTAAAATCAGACGTTTAGACGCCGTGTTTTTCAGGAGAGAGAATAAATGACACGCTCCTTCGGATGCGTCAGTTAAGGTTCCCCCGTGCCTCTTGCGACGACTCAGCTGCTGTGCGTTTGAACACGCGACGGTGATAGTGCGCAGAGAGGATTCTAGTCGGAGTTGACGTGAGTGCCAGGCGCTGGTTGGTGTGAGTTTAG
>CM025631.2:8498658-8516907 GCA_014621495.2 Entosphenus tridentatus | reverse complement strand
CGCTGGTTGGTGTGAGTTTAGAGCGAGGCGCTGGTTGGTGTGAGTTTCGTGCCAGGCTCTGGTTGGTGTGATTTTAGTGCCAGGCACTAGTTGGTGTGAGTGCCAGGCGCTGGTGAGTCTGCGCGTCTGTAACATAGACGCACTCTGGAGGCGAGGGTGAGGGTGGACCACATCCGTTTGTGAAACTCCCTGCTCACCCGTGGCCGTCGAGGTCACCACCTCCCATCTTACCAGGCTGTGGAAGTACAGCAAGTGGACTGATGTCAATCCGTATGCGGATTAAGCGTTACCTGCCCCCCCCCACCCACTTGCACGTATAGGCGTTCTCCAGTTCTCGTGTTTTCTCCACGTATAACAACAAAAAACTCATTGATGGAGTTTGGCAAAGACATTCGAATATAGGACTACAGAGCTCGGGCAATTGTTGGTAGCGTCGGCGCTGGCTGCCTTCACAAGTGCTTGTCTGCGGGTTTTTTGCGCCTCCGTGCAACATTTGCGTCGAGTGCGGTTCGCAGATTAATCCTGTTCGTGTCGAGGTGCATCATTATCATCATTAACTGGTAAAGGCCCTCTGACTAATGTAGCTCTTTTTCAGAAGCGACCTGACCACAAATGATGGCTCAATAAAGTGGCGTATATCGTGTGGAAATGTATAGCAGTCAAATACTCTAAACGCACGTTTATACTAAATGCAGAGGGAAAAACCGGAGGACCCGGAGACAAATCCACGCTACCTCTGCCAGAGCGAGAGAGAAAGAGAGACACGCAAACTCCAAATATACAGCAGCAGGCGTCAGGGTTGGGCTCGAACCCACGACCTCCTGGACACCAGGCGAAATTGTTAACATCTCCTAGCCACCGTGATGATGATGAGAGAGAGAGAGAGAGACACGCAAACTCCAAATATACAGCAGCAGGCGTCAGGGTTGGGCTCGAACCCACGACCTCCTGGACACCAGGCGAATTTGTTAACATCTCCTAGCCACCGTGATGATGATGAGAGAGAGAGAGACACGCAAACTCCAAATATACAGCAGCAGGCGTTAGGGTTGGGCTCGAACCCACGACCTCCTGTGTACCAGGCGGGGTCGTGAACATCGCCTCACAGTGGAGCCCACGAACGCGATCCATTGGCCCCACGGCCGCGTGTCAGCGAGCAGACCGCCGTGCTCCGTGCCAGTGTTGAAATGCGGGGAACATCGCAAGCAGCTCTCTCTCTCTCTCTCGCTCACTCGCTCGCTCGCTCTCAGCCCGCTTTGAAAATTGTCTCACGTGCTGATCGACGGTTGGCGGGGACAGATTTGATTCAGGCGCTTCCGTGTGCAGGGAAACTCGGAGGGAATTCAACGTTGTGATGATGCCACAGTGGGCCCGTGGTAGGGATTGACGTGTATATTGGGAACGTAAACATCCCGCGTTGGGAGTTCCTTTAAAAAAGAATGCACTGCCGTGTGTAAAGTACCCTGCAATATGACCCTCGAAGGAGAGTTAAGGCAAAGAGTGGAGACACTGTCGTGGGAATGGAGGGGGGGGGGAGTTATGGCGCAGCGTTGAGCACGTTGCATTGTGAGTTCGATTCGCGGCCACGGCTCACATCAGTGGCGAATGATATCTGATCTGTTTCGCAGTCGTTTTCGCGAGAAAAACGCATTGGTGAGCGCTTTAACAGAACGATATTAATCCGCAACAGAATGAATGATAAATGATGTTCATGTCCAGGGCAGCTAATGGTGAGCTAACAAACAAAAATGCCACCAATAGGCTTTTTCACATCCACAAGTCGTGTGCGAGGAGTCATCATACCGATTTCTATTTTAAAAAATCGCCTCTGATCGATCACTTCTTTAATGTGTGTCTATGTGATCGAGCAGTGATCGAGCTTTCGATTCGTGCTGCTGCTGCTGAAAAGTCGGTATCGTTTCTGACGATTCCCCGTTCCGGTACAGTGGCTTATTTGGGCAATAAGAACGCGCGGCCAAAATACTGTAACCGTCAAGTCCCAATCCCTCCATATACGGGCCTCAAAATGAAGGACATAATGTATCATTCGTTCTGTCGCTGATTCAATGATGCCCTTTTACAGCGAGCGCACTCAACCGACTTGAGCAATGTGCCGGCCCTGTTCACCGCTGACGTCTGCGATTTGACCGAGCCGTGCCACACACTAGGGGAGGTGACACAGATTGTCAACAGACTCGGCCGCTGGTGGCATCAACATCGAAGAGATCTTTATCCGGCAGAGAATTGGAAACATCATCATCATCATCAGCCACGCCAGCTGACACGTGTTGTTGCGCAACAGCTTGGGGAGATAGAATCTAACAATATTTTTCTCCTTGGTCTGTTTTCTGGCAAGCATGTATGCGTGGTTCATGCCCAATATCATGCCCAGGTTGCTGTCATTGACACCCTATCTGGACGGTGTTAGTTTAGAGGATGTCACCCTCCCCGAGCAATCGCCTGTCCCCCACGGTTCTGACGATGTGATGGGATTGGGAGAGTCCATGAGGGTGCGAAGGTGCACACACAGCTCCTCGCGATATCGCTGTTAGATTTTTGCATAAATATTTGCTTTATCGCAATTAACGTTGCTCTCAAACATCTTCAACTGGGCATGATATTCATCTGAATGGCGTCTTAATTTATCGTTACTTGTAGGAGAGAGTAATGAATAATTTTCCGCATGAGAAACTGTTATGTATTTAAAAAAAAATGAAACAATATAACCTTGCATTGCCCTTTTTTCTAATTTACAGCCCTTCGTCAACCTTCTGCTGATTGAAGGCCTTCCCATGCCGTGTAAGTCATTGGGGGTTGTTTGACCATACTTCACTACGCGGGTTAGTGCGTGTTGGTGAAGGTGGAGTACGCTACAGGACCGGTTCAGACATCACTCGCCGGTTACTGCTCCCCATGGACAAAATCGATGTTGAGGCCACTGCTCCACCATGATATATTTATGAATTTATTTGCCCTTTTTCCCTTTCAATTCTGCGTATACCTCGCTGGTCTCGTCCAGGAGAATAAACCATCATCACGCCAACTTCGCTCATCCTCACAGCAGCGGCTCTTGGCTGGCCATCGAACAAAGGCGCGCTTTCAGATGCGCTTGTGCGGCCGTCTGGAACGCTCTTCGTTCCGATATTCGGAAGCCACTGGAGCTATACATTTCTTGATCTTGACTTGAAAACCAATTTATTTCGAACTGGTTTTTGCGTCGAGTGTGTTGTCCCTTTCCCCCCGCACCTCCGATTCGCAAGCTTGGCTACGCACGGTGGAAAAGAAGTTCAACATACACACATACAAAATTTCCGAACCAATACACATCGTCATTCATGTATATAAATTGTTATGACCGGCTCTCTTTAAAACATTCATCAGTTCGTTTTAGACGTGTCTTGCCTCAATGTTTAATTTTTTAACAAGCTATGTAATTATAAAAAGGTGGGGAAGGAGGGGGAGGAGACGGGTGGGGGCTGAGGAGGATGGCGGGGGGAGGAGGGGCAACCCGCGATGGGTTCGGACATCTGCCTACATCGTGACGTCATCTTCACCGGGGGGCGGGGGGGGCTCTTAAAGGTGCCCTCCACATTGATGGAGATCCCTTTAAGAGTGAGGTCTAGCGGTGCCACCTGTCCCAGACTCGGGGGAATTGGCGTTCGCTCGGCTGGCAAGAGTTGATTTGTGCCAAGGTCTGGTGAGCGGCGTTGCGTTGAACTCTATTTCAGGAGACTGCACAGTGTCGATAGACCCTGGTACCGGCTGTTGGAAAAGGTGGCGACCCTAGTTATGGGCCCAGGGTTGGCTTTCCACCACGACCATGATGAATTCTCAGTGGCTGACCTCGAGGCAATTAAATAAAGAATTGGAAAGAGCTACGCTGGTGTGAGGATCAGATGAGGAATGGAGATGCGACAAGAGAGAGTGACTATGAGCACGGCGTACTGAGAAGGCTGATGAAGAATTGAGGAAGGTGGCATATGCGGGACATCGCTTCAGAGGGTCACAGCTGCAGTGGAAGAAATGGTGTCGCAAAGGCCCCGGAACGCCGTGGTGAGAGTGAACATTTTAACCGACTGCGTTCCGAAAGGAATCAAGTATTCATCTTTTTTTTACTCATAGATAGACCCCTACGCTAACACACAGACATGCTCAGAGACCCACAGACACGCACAGGGACTCACAGACACTCACATATACCCACAGACGCGCAGACAGACCCACAGACATACTCAGAGACCCACAGACACGCACAGGGACCCACAGACATGCACGGATTCCCACAGACGCGCACACAGAGACCCACAGACACGCACAGATACCCATAAACACACACAAAGATCCACAGACAGACACAGAGACCCACATACGCGCATATATACCCACACACACAAGAAATATCAGTGTACGGTCCAGATCTAGTGCACAGCTGGAGACACGGAGAAGGTGATTTCTGCAGGGAATACAGACGGGGAGGTGGGAGAGGAAGGAAACGGATCTGTTGGTGGGACAGTTTGCGGTAGATGGACGATGAAGTCCGTGGAATATGGAAGCGTCTCTCATGGACATCAACCGTCAGTTACGAGGATGATGCGAGATTGACATGGAGTAGAAAGACCTCTCATTCTGCTACAAATTGGCCCCGCGTAAGCGTAGGGAATTTCAGAACAGCAGGGCTTGGAAATATCCTCTGACTCTTGACTACGGGGGATATCTGAGGCTCTGATCTGTGACTGTAAGCCCCGGAGACTGAGAAAATGCCAATTCAAATCAGCATCTCGTACCAGGGATAGAGAAATTGATTTCTTTGTGTGGCCTTCAGAGAGATTGGTACCTGGCAGCTCTCCTGTGATCGTGATAATGGGGCTGGAAGAAGTTGCTTCATGACAATGGCGCGTGTCACCAATGATGATTATGATGACTTGCCACACTGGTTTACTTGGCAAGTCGAGAGATGCTCGAGATACCACGGGGTGTCTCATTTGCAAGAGTGACCTCGGTCAACAAAATGGGAAAAACTAAACAGAGCAACGAAGCAAAAAACACAATCAGAGCAAAAAATTATGAGGGTAATGATGATGATGATGAATTGAGATGCACAAACGAGTCGCGGTATCCATAATAGAGGCTTTTTTTGGTCGCGAAAATATTGGTCGTGAGAAGCCTGCGTGTTAAACTGGGGAGTGATACGTGATGCCACTATTCAAACGATGATAGCGTGTGCCCGCGAGATGTTGCGATAATCACACGCATCGGCAGTATCACTCACACATCGTGTATTTGTGAATTGCGCAACGCTGCATCGAATGCATTGATCAGTGTGACATCATTTGCGTACGGTAATCGAGCAGTGAATATCAAGAAATGCCATTCCATCCCCCACCTTTCAATACGGTAGCCACGTACGTTTTACGTTGCCCTAGTTTATCATAAGGGACACGATCCAGCGCATTGTAATGTTATTTTTTTTTAAATATATGCAGATTGAAGCGGTCCTTTTTTTTATTTCTGCACAGATAAGGGCCACTGGAATGGAAATGATCTTGGCTTATCAAGTCCCCGCTGATAATTGCAAAGAGGCTGCAAGAGCACTTTAATTGCTCATATGTCGAGCGGCCGTAACCACGATGTGAGCTGCCTGGCTTCGTACCTTTTCGTAACATCGTGGGAGAAATGTGCAACGTGTAATGTGAAGGTTTTCACGCTTGTGCCGTATTGCTCTCGATTGTGTGTTCACGACGTTTTGCATACGCAGTGTGACTTGCACATCGTGTGGATGGTAATATATACAGTGGTCAAATTGGAAATGTAGAAGTCCCGGTATGAAACCTATTTATCCTGCAGCTCACGTTAAATTATGCTTCCCTGGTGCAGCTATTTTACACGGGAGATCCGTGGTGCTGCGTGAGCACAGCAGGAACAACAACAACAATAATAATAATAACAACAACAACAAAGACCAAAACATCGACATTGCTGGAGAACGAAGACTGCGTCCTTCAGGAGAGAGACCGGAAGGGGGGGAAAAAACACGTGTATTTACAGAAGATACACCGGTTAAAGGGATCACATTGTTCGCTCGTGAAAGTAAGTGGGCTTGAGCAAGGACACTCGAATGGACGGACGGTGACTCAGCGCTGCCGTGCGCCTGGAAATCTGCGCGCCTCTCTGGATGAGGTTTGGGCCCACGGCGCCTGCGACGGCCTTCAGGCATCACAGCCGCGTCGCCGAGTTGCGTGGAGATCCGCCAACACGTCATTTAACTCCCCCCGTGCTCATCGAGGCGGGTAAACAAAACGCATCCATGGGTTCCCTTTTCCTAAATTGTAACGTCTGTTGAAGCCACCAACTTCGTCATCTTCTCACCCGCCCTCTTGCACACTGCAATTGTTTTACGCTTTTTTTCCAAAATACAATTGATATTATGAGATGCCACCTTATATCTTTTTCATCTGCCTCCGGCGTACTTAGACGATCGGGGAGACCTTTAACAGCGTTCACTGAAACTACGCCTGCGTGCCAGTGTTTACATTCTTTCTGTCCTTACGTTACGCGAATTTTCACCAATTCCTTTCAGTCTGGTTTCGTGCCGTCTGCTTTAAAAAAAATGCAGCTAATTGCTCTGCTTGTTCAGCTGCAGAGGTCCGACGAGATGGGACACATTTAGAGCAATTTGACAAATGTAGGATAATTTGGTCGGATAAAATCATAACAGGACCAACACCCCCCCTGCCTGGCGAATATCTACCAACCCCCCCTCCCCTCGGCAAATCGAGATGCTCGTTATTCCTGTGGAGTGTTCCAGCGTACAGAGTGCACATATATAACTGCGATTTGGGCCACAATTTTCACAGCAGCGGAACTTCGTGTGACTTTTTGTCGTACGTGCAAATTAATAATGTTGCGAACACAGTCATCGCACCGAACTTGCCGGTGTCGACTGCTTGCACTCTCGTGCCCCCTGCACAACGAAGGGGAATTGTCCGACGCGTGATTCAAGCTCCGTCCGATACATCGTAAAATTGGGGAGGGGGGAAGGGGCCGCGGGGAACAACCATAAATAGTTGTGGACGTGTTCTCCGGATAAAAAGGCGCACATTTCCCCTTTATTCGTCTTGGTGGTGACGCTCAAATATCCTAACGTATAGCTCCAAGAACCCATTGCTGTCTCCCGTTCAGTACTAACCAGAGGCAAGCGTGTGCATGAGCTGATCTCATCCCTCTAAGTACTATTTGCGATTTGTCGATCAAGGGTTTCACAGTCATCAACATCTTTTTTTTTTGGCCTTCGTGCTTCCGTTGTTTGGAGAGACACTCTCCTTAATTCTTGGTGTTCCATAATTGCTTTCCCCATTCCTTCGCGAGAGGTTCTTGTAGTCGTCTTGGTTCTTTCGGTAAAGTCACGTAGAAGGGAAATAATAAAATAAAATAAATAAAACATAATAAAATAATGATGTTTTATTTTTATTATTTTATCATTTCCCTTCTACATGACTTTACCGAAAGAACCAAGAAGATGAATCCCTGCAGTCACGAAAGCTTTAAATCGAAAGGTTCTTGTAGTGTTTTATTTGGCATCTTCATCGATTTTTCATACCTCCTCTGAGTTTCTCGAGGCTTTTTGATAACTTTTCCCCTCCCACCCCCTATCGTCATCTTCCTCATCAACAGCCATGGTCAACCCACTGCTGGATGAAGGTCTTTCTAAGGTGCCACCATCTATCACGATCCCACTCAAATACATGTGGGGGGGATGTGCAATGCACATTAAAGGTTAAGCGTTGCTCACACACAACAGGGAGGCCTCATGTTAGTAATTAAATTATCATTTGGGATTTTATTTTTTTGGACAAAACTATCAATTACTGTGCTTCAATGCTTTATTAATGCTCGTGGCTGGAAATTAGAGCAACAATTAATATTCAGCCTTAATGGTCATGTTTAAAAAATACATATATATTGTTATATTGGCACAATAAGGGGATGTATTTAGCCTCACTGATGAGCAGCGAAAACATATTTTTACTATTAACAAATTGTCAGCAACAAATATAATACAGAAAAAAAACATGCGCCGAAACACATTCTGTTGTCTCATTTGATTTGCAAGCTCAGCAACTAATATCATCATCATCAGCCATGGCCAATGCACGGCTGGATAAAGTCTTTCTTGAGCCGCAACCGCCTCAGACGACCTCACAATGGTAATAATCCACCCAGCGTACACACGAACCTCATCATCTCGTTCTGGACCACAGTATACCACTCTCATGCTATGATAATTGACATTATTCAGAAAATGTTTTTTCAAGGGGGGGAGGGTTATTGCTAATTTACCACATATTACAAGCTAAACAAATAGGTGAGCCTTGTTGATGAATAATATTATTCTTTTGTGAGCAATGTCACACGGTACGGTGATTCATAAATATAGCCATTAAATATTACAGTGAAATAAATTCGAGGCAGGCCAATTTATTTAAATCTGACAAAAACAATGGTTTGGAAGGCAACATTACTTTTAGGCATATCAATAAATAATCTCTGTCAATAATTAATAACGCTTTGGTGGAATTCCGTGATGAATGTTTATGTTAATCTGCCCTCAAAGACAATAGGGGTCTCTGCGCATAACCATGACAGATGTCCGTACCGTTGGGGATACCATTTATTTAGCGATGTAGTGTTTAAAGCCGTCACAAGCGAACCTATAAAACTGACAGCATTAACCTTCCCGTAGACATCAGTGGCGTGTGATAGCCAGGCACGCAACGCCTCGTGACCTTTATTCACCCACGGCTGGAGGGAGTTCTACGGGTTATTTTGGCCTACTCTTCCTTAGATTGCCTTGGAAAGAGGTGGGCGTACCACACAATTCACCCCACCACACGTCACCGCGAGATGTGGTGCACCCATTGCATGCTGCTGGGTTGAACTACCAACCTCTGGGATTGCAAGTCTAGCATCTCTTCTTTTACCAATGCGCTCACTCACGATCATGCATTGCGCATCCTCATTACATTGGCCGAGTCACTCGGTCGCAAAGGGTAACCATCTCCAAGGTATGAACGCATAAAACATGCACATTTATTTTGGGCAGAGCAAATAGCGTAGCTCTCCGACGTGCTTTGGGTTGTACTGCGCGTTGCTCGGCATGGTGTCTCTCCGCGTGCAGTGGGCTTGTTCTTCAGTGTCTGCGAGCGAAACGTCGGACATCGGGCCGAACAACACGCAGAAGATCGTGGAAACACATCGGAGAGCTGTACTTTGCAAACCGTGAAAACAAAACGCAAACGTCGGATCGGTGCTTAATTTAATCCGCAATAGTCCTGAACGCGATAATGATATTCATTTGATATTGCCACATCCACCGAGCTTTGTTTGAGTTCTACACCTGTTCATAGGATTTTAGGAATGTGGGGCACCGTTAGAAATTATCATGGATAGGCTTATCTTGTACTCGGCTGCTCGTGCATCATGATCATAATCCCTACTCCAAGCCAGCACAGCAGGCGTTACCGACAATATTGAGTGATGAATTAAGCCTTGAGTGGGAAGTATCTTATTTCAAGTAAGCACGATATGATATTTCAACAAATTTAATGCAGCGCTTTGGAGGAAAATGGGGAGGGAAATTTAATAAAAAAAATTACATCTCTGAGCCGAACAAAGTGGCCCATGAATGATGT
This sequence comes from Entosphenus tridentatus, assembly GCA_014621495.2. NCBI lineage: Eukaryota > Metazoa > Chordata > Hyperoartia > Petromyzontiformes > Petromyzontidae > Entosphenus > Entosphenus tridentatus. The sequence goes on along the minus strand of CM025631.2, from coordinate 8,507,218 downwards.
GGCCCTGGATGTGTGTTTGGCTACGTACGGCGCAGAAGAAGTTCAACATATACGAGGAGTCGGTTTAATCACACAGCATTTGCCTGGATTCGAAGCTGTGATCTCGGTAGTGCCAGTAAACACAACGAGCACTTCTAAAGACGTGAGTTTTCCTCTAATGTGGTGAGTTGACGGTTTCAACCCAGTCGTACCGTTAAATGTGGCTCTGCACTTACTTTGGTTAAATCTCACCTCTGAGAATTAAAATATAGTTTTTGACTGCTCTCCAATGTAGAGTGGGTGGGAAAGTGCTGCCCTCTACTGTGTGAGCCAGAGGTCACGTGATTAAGGGATATCAGAACTAACTCTGTGATATCCACTTCAGTGGCCCATTCTCGAACACGAAAAGTCGCGCTGCTCTGCGAGATATCCGAATTGGACATCTCATCTCATGCCGTGATGTCAAAAGCGCAATTGGGATACAATTGTGGTAAAATGACAGCAAATATATACAGTAAAACCTTGGATTGCGAGCATAATTCGTTCCGGAAACGTGTTTGCAATCCAAAGCACTCGTATATCAGTTGTGATCACGTGACGCTCGGCAGACAAAGCGTATACGTACTACTCGTATTGCAAGACCTCGCTCGTTTATCAAATTAATATTTATTTTAAAAAATTGCTCGTCTTGAAAAACACTCGCAGACCAAGTTACTCGTAATCCAAGGTTTTACTGTATTTGTAAGTCACATTTCACTGAGCTTGACTGCAAATGTAAAGCAGGGGTACCTGAGATGCTGGGTCCCATGAGCAGAATGATATCATAAAGAAGCGCGTGTTACTGTAACCTTCATGGATCACAGCAGCCGTAGCCACTGCTGTAGAGTTTGACCTTTGATATATTTGTGTATTTTTAGAAGGATAGGACGGGAGCTTCCGAGTGGCGTGCGGGAAGGACGAGTTGGTGGAGTCTAAGATTGGAGGTGGGGGGGGGGAGGTTAATAGTAGCAGCTGAGTGGCGCTGGAGGTGATGGACGGAGAGGGAACGCTATCGCTCAGGGACCCGGTGGCCTCACCGGTACGTCGGCCGTGACGGCGAACGCCGCGCGACACCCTCCCTCTTGGGTGGGCAGCATCTCTCTGGTGGTGGAGCCCCTCGCGACAAACAAAAAAGCACACAGATCCACCCTCGCCACCCTCGCCACCCGGTGGGTGATGGCAACACGGAGGGCCTTGACGCCGACCCCCCCGTAGAAGTTGTTGTCTCCACAGCGGCGTCTGCCAACGGCCCCATTGATTTGTGGGAATATTCAATTGTACGACACGTTTTTGTGTGTGCGCGTGTGGTTTTTGTTGTTGTTCTAGGGTATGAAGCTTTTCAACATCGACTATTGCACCACCCCCTCGTGCACCTCGCCCACCTTAATAGGCGCTCACTAACACCAGTGGAAAGCGGTATCTGAAATAGCCCTAAGCCTCTTCCTCACCAACGCTCACTGACCAGCGTGGTGAAGTATGGTCAAACAACCCCCGAGACTGACATGGCGGTGTTGTGGGGGACACATTTTGCCCAGCAGTGGATTGACAAAGGCCCTGTAAAATTGCAATTTTCATTTCTATTCCACGATATAAAGTATTCTGCAAATATATATGCTATATATATTGCTTTTTCTTCTTGTCCGGTTGGACAAGTACAACTTGGGATAACTTTTTGTACACCAAAAGCGCATGCACATTGAAATTTGACTCGTGAGTGCTCTTCGGTGGAACGGAAAGGGAACGACGGTGGATCGGAGCCCACTGAAGGCTCCAACGTCAGAGGCTGCAAAGCGCAACTGGGGAACGCGCTGCAAATACGAGCTGCTTCCCAGCGTCATCGTGACGTGCCGATTGTGTTTCATCTCCCGTCGAAGCTCGCCCGCACGTGCGGCGGAACGTCGGACATCGTGCCGGACGACGCGTGGCGCCACCCGCGGACGTACGGAGGTGAACGCCGACCCCGACGCGGGTCGCACTGCGGGCCAATTGTTTGAAGGCTTGCTGCACAAAATTAATATTCCCTGGGTTAAAATATGCGGATAGATTAGCGTACTTAATGAACAGGCTATAAATGATGATAAATGTGTAGGCGTTGATAACCGAAATTAAACAGATAAATACTGGGTTATTGTTTATAGTGTGATATTAATTAGTGTCACACGTATATCTTGTGATACTGAGTTGGTAGTTGTACATGAGCACGAATAACAAAACCTCAGCACGTTTAACAACGACACCGCCTGGCAAGAAGACCGGAACTCATCCAGCGAAGAGACGGAATGATGGGATCAGTTTTTGGTGCAGGTGCTCGGTGGATATTTTGCATCGCAATGTGATTAAAGGTGACGGCGGATTGTCGAAGCCTTCATGCAGCAGTGGATTGACCACAGCTGCTACTGCTGCTATTTACAATAATTATGATGATGATAATCACGATGATGAATCACTTTTCTTTTTTGTATAATAGGCGGCGTTTCGAGCAGTTGCTGTTTGATGTTTCATCTTAGGGCAGTGTGGCTGACGAATGTGCGCTGAGACTTTGTAACGCGCAGGATCAACATGCAGCTGCAAGATTTAGCAGAGGCACAGAGGAGCTCTGCAATATTGAATCTATCTTTAAAAAATAAAATGATAAAAGGGCTGTCGCCCATTGTGTACGGCCCCGTGAGTCTGACACGTGTCTTTGATTTTAGACAGGACGCGAATAGATAAAACCTTGAGAGTCGGTTGCGTTTACAAACGAAATGAACACAAACATGCTTAACCCGAATTTGTTTCATGCATCCAGGCACTGGGAGCTCCACACGTGGTGCAAGAACTCGTCACATGGCAAATCGTGACGAGTAAAGGCGCAGGCCTGCAATTACGTTCACGCTTCCCGTCCTCGCGGCAGAAAGATCTTTACTTAGATTGAGCTCTGGAGAGGGCCCTCTGGTGGAGGGTATTTTGGCCTCCCCTTGCACGCTGGCCCAGAAGAAGTGGCAGCAACCATACTTCATCACACCACACGTGACCCGCCGATTTACTTGTGGGGAACACATATTGCTGTGCCGCGCCGACGAGATGTTAATTACCTCGCCCGGTATGCAGGAGGTCGTGGGTTCGATCCCAACCCTGATTCGAAATGTGGAGGGAAAAACCGGAGCGCCCGGAGAAAATCCACACGGCCACGGAGAGAGAGACAAGCAAATTCCAAATATATAGCAGCAGGCTTCAGAGTTGGTGTCGAACCCACGACCTCCTGTATACCAGGCAAGGTAGTTAACATCTCGCCACCGTGGCGCCCAATATTTCATCACCATTCAATTGTCAGCCACGGCCTCAATTGTCACTCCAGATTGATGTATGCTGACAAGAAGAGTATTTTTTTTTGTTTTCAAACTCTCAAAAAGTTTAACATTGTGATATTCAACTTTTTTTCACACAGTTGCTAAGCACAGGCTCAAATGCCCCAAAACGTCAAACGGCCATGAACAAAAAGCGCAATACAAGTATAACACGTTTCTTGAATTGAGCAAGGGCATCATTTCAAGAGCTTTGCATGTTCGAAATTGCACATAGCCAATGTTGTGCATGCAGAGAAATTCACAGTCCAGCAAGGTAAGCGGGCTTGTGCAGGACAGAGAGCCACAAGGGATGATGGCCAACGGGTGAGATAGTCGACGGAATTACAGCTCAAGGAGGGAATTCCCCCTAGAGAATGATCCCTGTGTATACAGAGCAATGAGATCAGCTCAGAAAGGCCTTGATCCAGCAGTGGATAGACTAATGACAATGATGAAGTATGCAGATAAGAAGTATAGTAAAGGCACTTTCAAGCTTTAATATAAAAAAAATATTACAACCATTTTTTGGTGATTTACACACATTGTTTTGACACATTTCGGTGACAATTACTCACTTCAGTTGAGTATCAACGGCTCAATAGTTCCTCCGTGTAAGAATTCTCAGTTCTGTGTGCTCTCCTGCGCCGTCACTCATCCGTAGGCATCCGCCTCGCCAGCGTGGTGGTGGTGGTGGCACGGGCGAGGCGACGGGGAACAAAACGCGACAGCGAGGAAATGCCTCGAGGAGAACGGGGAGAGGTGACTCCTCCTGGAATGGGTGGAAAGGTCATATTCCATTGATCCATCCTGCCGATCGTCGCTTTGATGCCTCGCCCGCTCGCGTTGGGTTTAAATTACGTCACACTTATTGTTTTCACCCCGATGGAATCTTTCAGTAACAAGGCTTGAACGTTTCTATTTCCATCACGTTCGAACGACGAACGGCCACAGTCCGGTCGCCACACACACACACACAAATAAAATACCTCGAGCTGTGTATTCAGCAAGCGATAACGGCCGTGTCAAATAACACACAACAGTTGCTGCGGCAGAAACACCTCGGCTCTCGTTCGCCACTGACGTTCGCGATGCGTGAGTGCAAATTCAACTGAGGCCGAGGGCTGGGGTGGGATTCACTTCGGAAGCCACCAACTTGATTCACAACCCCGACATCGATCAGTGGCCGCTACTCAATTCATTATCCGCGCAAAGGGAGACATCTTTAGCGGGACAATGCAGAGAGAGCCTCACCACGTGCTGCGTTGTCCCCCTCGTGGATAAGTGCTTTGTGTATAACGCAAGTGTCAACACGTGCGTCGTTTGTTCGTGTGTGACGTCCCTCCCTCAAACGCACTGAGGTCGCCATAGCAACTCGAGCCGTGCTGCCTCGCAGAATAAAACCGGGCAGCTCATGCGCTCGCGCGCTCACGAGCGCCTCTCGGCCACTGTGGCAAATCGTCATGCTGTGTTGGCCGTTTTTAGCAGACCAGGTGTTGTGGTTTTAACCTGCTGTGAAAAGAAAGAGCTTCATAGCTCGTCGGATTCATCCAGATACAGATTGTGATTGTGATGGAGGGCGAACCGCTCGCAATCGGAAGGTCGCGAGTTGAAATTCTGCTTGCGAGTTGGCTCGGTCAATCATGATGTCCAGGGTCGATAAAATCAGAATTACTTTGTTGGGAAGTCAAGAGTGGTTGTCCTATTGTGTAGCCGCTTGCTATCGGACTTTGGAAATCCCACCACTGACTCCGGGCTGTAAACAGGAGATGAGCACCGCCTCGACACTCACTAGGGCAAGAAATCTCTGAATTTGTTTTATTTCCCTTCACCGCTCCACCATAACAATGGCAGGAGCCGTGGCTTTGTCCTCCTCTCGCCTCTTCATTCTTCATTCTATGGATGACGAAAGCATAATTTAGTTGTTTTTTGGGTCATCTTGCCTTTACGCAATGAGCACTTCGTGTTCTGGCGAAATTCAACCACCGTGGGAGACGCGGGGCGTTGTTTTTTTCCGGCAACATCTTGCGGGTCACTCGAAAAAATGTCGAACCCAACTCGATTTTTGCGCCGTTCGGGAAGCCGTAACCTTGCGCGAAGGAGCAACACAAGCTGAACGCGACACTAAAACAAAAACCACTCCGTGCTGCGTGGCCGCTCCCTCGTTTGCGAGGGCATTGTGGGGGGTCACAGGCTCGGCGAGCCGGCGTTGTGCGCGCTGATGATTTGAAGAGAGGTGGACCCCGTCTTGGCTGTCGCTCGCAGATCGACTTTGCCGAGGGCAGAGTTCAGCCGAGGGGCGGCAGGAAGTTGGATTTGGTTAAAAATAAATTATGCTTAATCGTTGGGGGGAGGGGGGCAGAGTTGGCGCTGGCTACATTTGCGGGGATGCCACTTTGAACGAAAAGAGGCAAGTCAAAGCTGATGTCGATTTTAGTTCAAAATAACCTTCGCACCAATCTCCGCCCCCCCCCCCCTCGGTCGCTCCGCATCTCGCTATTGCGTGAGTTTATTCAAGCGTAGCTCTCTCTCGCTCTCTCTATAATTTTGTTTTCTAAAATATTACTCGCCGCCAATGTCAGACAAGCGTTGCACTACATCAAATCCAATTACTAACATCTCATGTTGGGCTTTTTTCCCATCAAAAACTTGGTCAAATGTTGTCAAATTGACCTTCCCCACCATGTAGTTATTCGTATACGCATTTGGAAATGTACGATAAAAAATTGTACTTTCTTAATGGAAAAAGTTTAAAAATACTCTTTGCCATTTCACCGACGAGATGGACTTTTTGACAAGCGCCGACGACTGGTGGTCAAGGCTGTCACTGTTTAATACCCCACATCAGACGCCCAGTACCTTCACCCCCCGACAGAGTTGAATACTTTTTTCGTAGGTACTCATTTTTCACGATGTAAAAAAAAACTACTTGGGTTACCACTGCTGCATGCCAGAGGAGTTAAAGATAAAGAATACGCCGGGAGCCGTGCATCAGTCGCCGTGACCGTTGCATAGACAGCTGAGTGACGTTTCAATTGTCGCGACCGACTGAAGTAATTTTATTTTTCAATTTCGATACACGTAAGTGTGCGGAAATTGGTCTCCTCCGGCGATTGTATCGATGGTATTTATTCAGGACAACTACTGACCATAAGCAGTTGAACGGTCGTGAAGACTTCCTGCTGTGGTCGTTGACGTCGGATTGACCTTCCGGGCGTGTCATCGCTGCGACATGCAGCTACAGTCAGAGTGAAAAGGACTAATGTGCGTACAGAGATTTGTCGCCTCGGTGGTGGCGCTCGCCCATGGGGCAGACATTACATGTGGTGTCCCCTTTCAATGCACAACGTCCTAAGTCAGTTCTAGATTTGAAGTTTCCGTGACTGCAAGGATTCATACTCTTTGGTTTTTTCGGTAAAGTCAAGTAGGTACAAATTTTTAATACATTAAGCGGTGTGATTTCGCTAAGTTGTCCCTACCTGAAGAAGTGTTGTGCCCGAAACGTCGTGATTTAATTTATGTATTTTTTTAATCTACGTGACTTTACCGAAAAAAACAAAGAGTATGAGTCCTAAGTCAGATAACAGAAGAGAAAATACACGCAAGATAGAGGTGTAGCTAGATGATTGAAATGTAAACAAAGTCAATGTCCTCTGTCACGAAGTGCTCACGTCTGGGTCAACCATAAAAAGTTACCGTCTGTCGACTCGTCGTCGTTCGTTTGTCCACGTGGCGACATCCGGTTGGTCTCGAGTGACCTCCTCGACGAGACGCGTCCGTCTGTCGACGCAGACGCGGTGAACGACGATTTTCTGTCGCGGCTCCAGTCCTTGAGTCGATTGGGGCACGAAGCTTTTCCTCGCTTTGCTGTGTGTCTCGCGCGAGCAGCGCATTGTTTGATACCTCTCGTGGGTTTTTCAAAAAGTGTGGGCATATCTCAACAATCTCTGCACTTCTGTCTGGTCTCTGTGAAGTGTTTGTTGATATTTTGGGATAACAAAAAAAATAAGCGGCTTCTATTTCGCCACTCGAAATTCACGTTTCTTATCTGAATTGTCCTTGAGATGACGTTGGCTACCTTGCCAACGTGAGTCGCGAGGAGCCAGCCAACATCCCTTCTGGCAACAATGTGTCCTTGCCCAAGCGTCGCAGTTTATCATTCTTCATAGTCAATGTGGTGACTCTAACTCGCAATCATTCTTTGATCCACGCGTTCTTATGTTCTGCCTCCCAGTATAATTTCCATAGCGTGACCCTCCCCTTGGCGTGTTTGCTCGCATAAATGAAGACTGAACAAACAGACGAAAATTGCATTCACAGCACCTCACTTCATTTTCACATTTTCTGGAATCTCAAAAGTTCAGTTTCAACTGGAATTCCCGTCGTCGGCTATTTGAAAATCAACATCGCAGACGCATCAACTTTCCCACGCATGAATCAGGCTGTGATGAGCCCTCGGTCTAAACGGCACGTGGGCAGCAGCAGCAGCAGCAGCAGCAGATAACCCAGAGCCTCCGTCAATGGGGAACGAATCAAGAGTGTCATTTGAGGTCACCCATTAATTTTGGGATTTAGCTGGTGGTGGTGGCGGTGGCGGTGGTGGCATTGGTAGAGGCTATGGTTTTAGAGTTCAAGTGGCACAGTTAAGGAGCCAATGGAGAAGAAACATTAGACCAACAACGAGTATTATAGATCACAATAGATGTTTGGGTTAGTACATGTAATGACCTAATTATCCAATGTATTTATCACGTGACCAAGTATTTAGCACGCCAATTATGATTGTTAAAGAGCGATTCTCGCGATAAAATTTATACACATAAACAATGTTGCAATTTCCAGCTTACCATACGGAAAAAGAAGAAAAAGATATACAACCAAGCGTAGCATTATAACTCTTGAAACTAAGTCAAACATGTTCAGGACAAGAAGTAGAAAGTCAAATTAAATCAACACAGGAAATCAGAAACAAAGCGTGTCAACCGCCGCGGCTTGAAGTACACCAATTTGCTCAGATCATCACTTACATGGCCTAGCCCCGAAAGAAAAAAATATTATGAATGACAAACACTGGCAGGGAAAACGACGTACGCGCGTGCCGTCATTCCAACGTACGTTGACCTCCCTCCCTCCACTCCCTCCCCTCCCTCCCTCCCTCCCTCCCTCCCTCCCTCCCCTCCCTCCCCTTCCTCTCCTCCCTCCCCTCCCTCTCCGGGGCG
>CM025631.2:8475732-8498258 GCA_014621495.2 Entosphenus tridentatus | reverse complement strand
GAGGCGCGGTGAACGAAACGCGACAGCGGGGAAATGCCTCGGGGCGAACGGGGAGAGGCGAATCCTCCTGGAATGGAGGAAAGGTCATATTCCATTGATCCAACCTGTCGATCGTCGCTTTGATGCCTCGCCCGCTCGCGTTGGGTTTAAATTAAGTCACACTTATTGTTTTCACCCAGATGTCATCTTTCAATAGCAAGGCTTGTGCGCCTTGACGGATTTTCGATTATTTTTTTATTTGGTGCGCACGATAAAAAGAGGGCTTTTAGCTCCATCAACCCGAATATGTTTCTACCATTAGCGCTGTGCTCGATTGCTATCGATATATTTTCGTTTTGTACATGATACTGCATCGTGAATAGTCCACTGCAAAAAATCTGCTGCAGAGACTGATCTCAAGTTTACCTGCAATAGATTCAGCCTGAATGAACTACATCTGGTCATGTTTCGGAAGCTAAGCAGGTTCAAGGATGGTTTGTGCTTGGATGGATAACCCCAGCAGTGGTGAGATGTGAACTTTATAGCTCATCGGATTCCTCCGGCATAAATACATATTTTGATTATGAACTACCTCGCCTGGCATACAGGAGGTTGTGAGTTCGATATTGACGCCTATATAGAGGGTGTTTGAAAAAGATGGACCCGATTTGTGAAATATACTGCTTTGAAATTGGGTCAATCTTTTTCAAACACTATGCATTTGGAGTGCGCGTGTTCTCCCCATAGTCGCGTGGATTTTTCTCCAGGTGCCCTGGTTTTCGACTCCACATTTAGAATCAACATCGCGCGTTGACATTTTTTGGCTGCTATAAATGTCCACACGATGAGCCACTTCGTTGAGCTATCATTTGTGACCAGGCGGCTTCTGAAGCAGAGCAACATAGTTCAGTGGGCCTTACTTGGTAACAAAAAAAAAACAGTTGAGTTTAAATATTTGTTTGCATAACAGATGTTTGAGACGTGAAGCCAGAAGCAAGCGTGACGTCGGTCGACAACGCTGCGTCGCTGCGTCTCCCACACGTGCCTCGACTCGTTCACCGCGTGTGCCGTCGGCGGCACGGCACGGCTTCCGCAGTGGAAAACCAACCTGGCACCTCCTGCGCCGCGACCACCGGGGATGGCTCGGCACGGCTCGGTTGTTGCAGTGGAGAAGAGTTCCAATCCCACATGGGTCTTGTGGGATCCGTGCATCGGTGACCCTGGTGCCCTCGTCCTCTCCACTGGGACTCATTTGCATCTCGTTAGCCCTCGGGTCAAGCGCCAAGTTGCCCTGTCTCACTAGCTCTCCTGTGTCCCTATTCTTACCCCCGCTCCGTACGCGTTTGCAAGCTGTCAATCATTTTTGTTTTCTTGCTTCCCTGTTTATTGCCCCTACTTGTTGCCCGCTGCTTGGCACAGCCTCATTGCTCACGCTCCGTTGTTGTTGTTGTTTTCGTCGTCTTCCCGCAAATTATTACAAACTGATCATCGCAAACCGTTGACAATAATCACACGTCTTTATTTCCGACCGAGCTTCCGCAGGCGGAGGTTATATCCTGCACCGATTGAGGAAAGCGAACGTGAAGACATCCGCACGGGAAGTAACTCGTCACAGAGACCCGTACACTCGAATGGCTATAGATATGCTGGTGTGGAGCAGAGGGAATAGTGGGAGACCGAGGATATGATTGGAGGACAAGGTGGGATGAGGAATGAGGGCAGCGCACGTGACTCGAGATGGGGCACAGAATAGCAGCAGCTGAAGAAGAAAATCCGAGCATCCAAGCCCATGATGCAATAATGTAGATTTTAGCTTTGAAATGGGTGACTGTGGTACCTCATGTAAGTAATGGATCTCTATACAAGTCTATGGTGTAAATATATATGGGTCATGTAAGTGCATACGTGAGTCAAACGGATCTGTAAGTCTATCGATCTTTATATAAGGATAGTGGATGTGACTAAGAGAACAGGCACACAGTCCCATTCGACAATGAGACTCTTGCCTTCTAAGATGATTACCATTAAAGAGGTTGAAAGAAAAATATCGACAGGGAAACCGACAGATACATTTACAGAGGCAACGATCTTCAATCTCGATATTTCACTCCACGAGTCAGAGGAGGTAGTCGAACCGCCGCCACCAGGGCAGCAGTTTTGAAGGAGGACAGCCCCAGTCTCGTGCGGAGCTGCAGTGGTGGCGTTGGCAGCAACGGTGGTGACGGTGGTGGCGGTGGTGACGGCGGTGGTGACGGTGGTGGTGGTGATGGTGGTGGCGGTGGTGGCGGCGGTGACGCTGTTCTAGCTCCGCGTGGGAACGGATCCCTGCTGGCTCTGGAGTTGCTTTCCCAGGTACTCCCTGCAAGTGCAAAGAGCCAAAGGCGTGAGTCAACGACGCAATTCACCCGAACTTGTTATCCACGCTGCTTTGCGCAGCCCTGACCCTCAGGTGCGATCAGTGTCGTGTATCGTGAGACCAAAAGATCCGTGCGGAATTCTTGCAGGGCGTAGCGTCATTGTCTTTTCAGCCAAGTCTGACATTATTGGTCAGATGTTCCTTCGCCACGTACGTCGAGGCTGTGCCTCTTCTCTAGAACGGTCCGAGGAAGGAGATATCACAGAACTGCTTCCGAGATCACCTCGTGTGACCCGTTATCCACACTCGGCGGTGGCACTTAACCACCCGTCCTGCCACAGCGATTAATGTTCGTCCCCTGACAGTCAAACCAATATTATTATTATTAATTTTCAGAGCTGAAATGTAGGCACACTAAGTGCAAACCCCAAGTTAATGCGTTTTCTCTCTCTCTTTCTGTGTGCAGTAATTGGTGGCTGCGCTGAAGACGACAAAGGCGCCACACTTGAGAGCCCAGACTTCATCGCAGGCTCTTAGAGACGCAACTCATATTCATTTAGCGTTTATTTAAAACATTTTTTATACTTGACGGAAATATATTAGTCGCAGTGGCACTGCGGCAATTAGAGAAGAAGAGAAAACTGCTGATTATAGCCGACGAAACTAAATACACTTGAATTTAGCAAAGATATCGATTCGAATCAGCGTGGGCTTTTATGCCGCATCATTAGAGAATTACAACATTGTTAAGTGATCAACCACAACAGAAAACTAGAACAAATAGATTACACGTTAAATTGGGACAGGATCAAAGAAGACATTTAGATAAAAGTAAGAACGCACTGCAGCATCGATCGTGAGTAATTATCCCATACAGATTATGCTCGCGAGCCCATTGATTGTTTGTCTGACACAAATCTGGACACGGTACATAACAAAGACAAAGAGCCCCCGTACAGCTTACCCAGGCTGTTGGGGCAAGTGCTGTTAGCGTGCACCTATGAAAGCCGGCACGGTACACAAGGGGGTGGGTGGCCAGCACCACGGCCGACCGCCTTTGTCTCCCTAGTGGCGATGTTTACACACCACACCAGGTTCTCATTTAAGGCTCAGTTGACCTAGGAGAGGCCCAAGACCGGTTCAAATAATCGTCGCTAGTTTTGGCCGTGAGCGAAAATCTAACTCGGGCCGCCGGGTTCTGAGTGTAGCGTAGCGCTCACCGACACACTATCGCTCTGCCCAACACTCGTAAAGAAAATACAAAGATCCCCCATATATTCTTAGGTTTTTTCGGTAAAGTCACGTAGGTAAAACATTAAAATGAATAAAAGTAAAATAAAAAATAAAAATCACAACGTCGTGATTTTTATTTTTCATTTTACTTTTATTCATTTTAATGTTTTACCTACGTAACTTTACCGAAAAAACCTAAGAATATGAATCCTTGCAGTCACGAAAGCTTCAAATCTAGAATTAATTCCCCATATAGCCTTAACAGACTATTGGGGGAAGTGCTGTTAGCAAGTAGCTATGAAGGCTGGAACGGCACACGACGGAGTGGGTAGCTAGCACCACGCCCGACCGCCTTTGTCTGCCTAGTGGCAATGTTTACAGAACGCACTACGCACTCATTTGAGGCTGAATCTACCTAGGGGATGCCCAGGACAGGCTTAAATAATCGTCACCGGTGTTGGCCGTGAGCGAAAATCTAACTCGGGTCGCCGGGTTCGTAGCGCAGCGCAGTGCGAACGGCTCCATCACCCCGCACGCTCGCACGCACGCACAAAGCGTGAGCGTGCGAGCGTTGAGTGTGACGACGATTGGACACCCGGCGATCGTCTCTCCTCCATGCGAGTCGCCGGCAATAGCCCAATGAAAGACGCTTCTCGACCGACTGCCACAAGTGTCCGGAACCGTCCAGATCACATCGGCTCCGAGGCCCGAGTTTACGAACGTGTTTACTAATCGCCGAGTTTTCTTCTTTTTTTTCTCTCGATCGCCCGCGAATGAACACGGTGCGTGCTGCGTGATATTGTGCTGGCAAGCGGGGAACAGGCGTCAATTAAATCCTCGGCACGTTCATCAAAAACAGTGGAGCTCAATAGAAAACGTATCTATCTATAACACCGGATGATGTTTCAGCCGATTGCCGTTGATTTAACAGTGGCCTCTCGCTTGCGAATAAGATTGCTTTGGATCATTTCTGCTCCACGTGAGAACAATTTGCATGTAGATTACGTCATTGCTATGGAGATTGCGCAGCGGCTGCTCCAGTATTGTATAGCCCCGTCCATATGACAGAAACACGCGCGCGTTCGTCTGTGTGCGCGTGTGCATGTGCGCGCGCGTACCTACATATGTATCGGCGCACTGTGAACGCTGATTTCTTATTTCGTGATATGCTGTGCGACATGATTGCAGGGGGAGCAGATCACTGTGGGCTTGCGGGCTTGTTGGGGCCTAATCATTGCTAACTTGCAACTGAGGCAGGACCAGAGAACAGCTGCCCAGGAAGACCTGGGGAGAAGCACCCTGCTGCACCTTGCTGTGCATGCCCTCGCATATCGTCAATTAATTAAGATTCACACATTAGCGGTGGCTTCTGTGGCCCACCAGCCGCTACTGCGTTGGTCAATACGGAATTTAAGAATAAATAAGCTGCTGACATTTTGATAGAACTGAACTCAAAAAGTGCTCAACATTTGTTTTAATCTCCTTTAATTATTAAAGGGGAAAATGACTTTGACTGCTCTAAATAAAAATCAATGCAGAAAAGCGAGACGAAGAGGGAATAGTAATGATGCAATAGCACCCAGATCCTTCTTAAACTTTCGTTAATTTTTTCTCCAAACTTTATTCCGATGCTGCAATCGGCGGCACGTCACGAGGCGAACCATCCATTCGGGTCTCTTGCAGGGCAACGTAGCCCTTCATGTAAGAGAATGACCCACGTAAGCGGATATCACAGAGCTACCTCCGAGAGCCCTTTCAGTGAGCTTAATCATAACCGCACATGGGAAGTTACTCTTCGTGCCGTGTGCTCTGGAAGGATTTGGAAAAGCTGTAAAGTAATAAAAGTTTACTAGATATTTTTGTATTACTTTAATGTTTTTGTTCAAGCTCCTAAATTATCCCTGTAGCTTCAAGTGGCACGTCCCGTGCTGCCGTGACATTTTTGTGGGTTTTCAGAGACCCTTTGTACTGTTTCCCAAAGTCCTGGAAGCCAAAGCCATTATAACCCCATCCACCACAATGCCAGGCACACGCGCCTCGATGACATTTCGCTTATCAAAATATAGCGAGAGCGCTCCGTTTTCTCACCTGGCGTCGTCCAAAGTGCAAAAGCTTAGACACGGAGTCACGAACGATAGGCACCATCCAGGGGAAAAAAACTAGCATCAAACTGTATATATATAAAGTAGAATTTATATTTGGCTCAAATGTCACACCGGCCCGTAGTTCACAAGCTAAATAATCCCATAGGGTGACTGCAGAAGGATAAAAGGGGCCTCTTTTTTTGTTGAAAACAGCCAATTGGATCATTGTTGGTGCCCCACTTCGGTCACAGCAGGAGCTGACTCAGTGATGAGGCGAGCGCGATTTGAACTTCACCTGAGTTTTGCACAGAATGTTGATGAGTGTGAATTTTAATAATCACCGTTTGAACGGGCGCTTGTTCCTTGAATGCCTATTTGCCCTTTCTGGATATTCAAACAGCCCGTTTGCTCCAACAAACCGGCCAGGCGGCTCGACAGCAGAGCGAGTGGCTCGCGGACAAAAAATCGTTGCGTGTTAAAATCCTGGTTGGGGGTTTCGCTGAGCCTATCATCGCTCCGGGGTCGATAAAACTGGTACCATTTTGTGAGGAAGTCAACAGTGGTTGTCCGATGGACAGAATTGACCCCACTGTAGAATTGTGGAATGTCTACCACTGGCTCTGCAGGGCTGTAAACAGGAGGTGAGAAGCAATGCTTCAATGTTCATTGAGCAGGAAATCACTTTGGCTTTGCTCTACCAGAAGTAACCGACGTCAACGGGAAGAACACCACAACCCCTGCCCCAATGCCACCGCATAACCACGCGTGCCTCATTTACAGGTACATGTCAACGATGAATTATAGCGATATTGTTACCCGCTAATGTGAACTAGGCTTTAGATGACATGTTACATGTACACAGTGACACCGTCATAAAAAAAAATTCAGGGAACCAGCAAAATGTGAAGGTGAGATGTGGGGAAATATTGAATCGGAGAAGAATAACTCTAAAAAGGTAAATGAGACACGTAATACAATCCGAAACAATTTGGATTAATGCAGCATCTAAATGTGGTCGCATTTCAAGGGGCTGTATAGAAACAGCAGGAATAGTTATTTTCAAGACAGAGGCAACCCATCACAGGTCTCAATGTGAGTCTATGGGCCACTTATACAAGTCTACGAGTCTCCGTGCGAACCCACATTCTGACATGGGACCACGTGTCAAGATGGCTGTACAGAGACAGAGGACATGTTTGTTTTAGAGAGGGAGGCCGTCGGTCATAGGCAGAGAAGGGGAAAGTGTTGAGTCTGGACTTGAACAAGAGCCAGGAAGTCGACAGCCGAGATGGCTGTTTAAAGGCAATTTTAGACAATGAGGCAGCGGAGGAAAATGAGCAACCTCCCACTGATGTGAGACGGTAAGTCATTGGGAAAATTCCCAAAGCTGGAATGGTAAGACAAAATTTAACCGCACTGTCTCATTCAAGAATCACATTAAAATTACAATTTAAGGGCGGCTCATTTGTATAGTTTTAGTAATCATGCAACTGATGACCTCGATTTCCAGGGATATGAAAATGAGATGTGTGTGCGGTAAAAGATGAAATGTCACCGACGTTATCGCGATCAATCAGACGAAAGCCCAATTACCACATTCGCAATCATCATCACTGCCAGCGCTTCCACCGTCACAGCCATGAATTGTAATAATGAAACATCTCGCTTCTTAAACATTGAAACATAACCACTTGAAAGTGCAGCTGGAAATCACGCAAGTCCGCGGAAAGCTGACGCGCGTTCACGGCTACGTATTTGAGTCTGCAGCTCCTTTGCCCTCAGCCCTCCGTGCTGTCGGCTCCCTGGCCCTGCTCAATTCCAGGCTCCAAGCCCTTGCGCCTATCCTCTTGCCTACGCCTGATTGCCTCTGCAATCTCTCCAAACTACACGTGCACAATGTTGCATTCGATAGAAAATCCCAGCCTCATTTATAAAGAAGTTGTTGATACTTAATTTGGAGCTTTCGTGACTGCAGGAATTACTCTTGGGTTCTTTCGGTAAAGTCACGTATAAAGAGAAAATAACAAATTAAATACTAGCACACGACGTTTCGATTGCAACACAAGCAATCATCATCACGTATAAATGAAAGAGAAAAACAAACCTAGTATACTTAGAAAGATAACGCAATGCAGCACAGAGAGTCGGCTAATATAACAGTCAATACCCTACCTGGTTGAATACGTTCTTCCAGAGAATGCTAAATTTGAGAGAGAGATAAAACACAGAACCGGAGACACATAGACAGACATATAAGCAGAGAGAGAGAAAACACAGATACACATAGAGAGAAGTTGTTGATAGTTCTTTCCTGTATGGTTTATGTCAAAACTTCCATTCGCATGCGCCAATTAAGCATGTGATGTGCTAACGGATTAATGTTTCACTTTCTTAACTGGAAGTCCATGGACAGATTTATTGTGTAATTCTGTTTATTTGTTGGTCATCATCATCAGCCATTCTCAATCCACTGTGGGATTAATGCCTTCCCCTCCCCCCAAGCCGATGCCACCCCTCACAATCCTGCGACACACTAATCCAGCCGACACCAACTGATCCCGTGGCTCCATCTCCCCGGTGGGCGTCCCTCTCGGATGCGTTCCGTTCCTTGGCGGCCACTACGTGATCATTTTTGACCATCGGCCATCGTTGACATGTGAAGAGATTTTTTTTTCGAGCGGTCGTTTGCGTAAGGGTGGTTACTGAGAGAAATAGCACCTTCACCTTAATCTCCAGTATTCTGTTTCATGTGGGAGCCTGGGTTACAATTGGATCAAAAGCCACGATTACCAAGGGCTGAACATCTTGTTTTGAAAACCAATAAAGGACATTGAACAAACCTTTGAAACTCGCGGCTCTTGGTGTTATATTTCTCTCAATAACAAAAATGAACGTTAAGCTTCCATTTCAGCTAAATCGTCCTTGTCTTATTTATATAAACTATCTGGGGGGGGGGGGGCGTTACCCAGACCCAAGGGATGAGGTAGTCCATGCGTGAATATGGGTGGGATGTGTGTTGTGATTTGTGTGTAACAGTACGCAAAAAATATGTTATTTAACGTAATTCGAAAACTTAAACGAATGTATAATCACTGCCTAATGGCCTGTTGTTATACATATTTTTGCTATACACTCCATCTTCTTCTGAACAAATTGGGTCTTCAATCAATACGGTAGCATTTGATGTTGACGTAACTGTTGATAATGCCACGAATGATTGTCCATGGGCAGTAGAGAGTGTACAGTAAAGTATCCTGTATAGTGTGACATGTAATGTTGTTTCATACCCTCACCGTGTGACATGTAATGTTGTTTCATACCCTCACCATGTACTATATCTAAGCCGAATACAGTAAAAGGTGAGGGTATTTTGAGAAAATAATAAGCGTCTGTCGTCAAAGGAAAGTCGCATGGGTGATAAATCGTAGAGAAATAAAAGAGGCATTGATGAGGTGTCAACCGTTAATGTTGTGCAACGAAAGCACGTGTGTATCAACATTGCGAATACTCAAACGCCTTTCC
Organism: Entosphenus tridentatus; assembly: GCA_014621495.2. NCBI lineage: Eukaryota > Metazoa > Chordata > Hyperoartia > Petromyzontiformes > Petromyzontidae > Entosphenus > Entosphenus tridentatus. The sequence continues at coordinate 8,489,084 of CM025631.2, read as the reverse complement.
CCACAACACGGCACAGATATGGTACGTGATAAAACGGAGACATGTCGACTCAAATCGTATATTGACCAATCGCTGGACTCCAAAAAAACCACGGTGAATAAAACGGGTACTTTCTGCCAGTACCCGATTGTAAATGTTGTTGTAGCCAACCAATAGGCCCGAAAGAAACGGCGTTACATTTTTGTGGGCGAGTACCGTGTGACACACACACGCACACGCACAAAACCACTAACTTTTATATACGGATGACAAGAAAGTCAACAGCGAGCCCAAATCACACCTTGCAGTGTCGCACTCGATCTTTACAGAGCCTTAGCCCCTGCCGGACAATTTGAGTGCCCCATTTCAGCCACTCACCAATTTTCTACCCATTAATCGAAGTCAGAGCGATTTCCTGCTGCTGCTCAAAAGAACATCAACGCAAATGGCGGTCATCTGCCGCGAACAGCCCCTGCAGAGCCAGTGGTAGACACTCCACATTCCCATGGCGTAGACGAGTCCATCCATAGGGCTAGCACTGTTTGATATCCCCATCAGGTGCTTCTCGTTTAATTGAGCCCCGAGAGAGCTGATGGCTTTCTGAGTCAACGTCCCAACCGGGATCTATTTACTCACAGCCTGCAAGCCGCTCGCCGTACCGTTGAGCCTTCTGGCTGGAACGCAATTGCAGAAGGTGTCGAGAGCTGGTTTTTTTTATACATCTCCCGAGTATTTTGAAATGCAAAAACAAATGTCAAAAGTCACCGCTTATCGTGCGTTGCCTTTCAACGTCAGAAATACCCGCGTCGCCGTGCCGCCTGACAACATCTTCATTGTTCGCGTCTCTCTCTCTATTTCCATGCTCCGTTGGCTCGGTGGCCTGTGCTCGTCCCTGCGCCGGCTCTAAGTGCACTCGTGACGCTCCAGGAGTGCGTTGTCTGCAGTGAAATAGGCTACGCAAAGTGTCCCGTAATTAATGGCCTACGCCGTCAAAAAATCTCGCTGCTTTCGAGTTTGCCATTCGCGTTCCGTAAAATGCACCCAGGGAACTCATTTACCATAAATCACATCCGCAGTGATCTCTCGAAAAAATGACATTCGTGCTATTCGGTAAAGGTGTAGCCCTGCCATTGCTTGCTGCTCACGCCACCGCTGGGCCCCACCACGATGACCGCCGTTCGCCACCAAGTGGCGGTGACGTCACCACGGCACCTGTGCCATGCTAGGTGCACTCTGAGGCCACGTGAGGTGTCAAATGCCCACTGGAAGGTCACAGAACAGACACAGGTGCCATGGGTTGACTGACTGAGATGAGTATCAGATGCACTAATTGTGCTCCCCACTGTGCCAACGTTCTGCGTTTATCTGCCCGAAGCTCTGCTCGTTGTTGTGAGCGTCGCTCTGCCTTCCGTTGTTGCTGGAGGGCGACTGCCTCCATCTCCCCAGTAGCGTCCTACACGCATCTCCTCCACAGAGGCCGATCTTGACACCGTCGGTACCAGTCATTGCCAATTCAAATCAACTCCACATCCTTCTGTACCACATCAGTCCATCTCTCCTCTAGCCCGTGCCGTGCCCGTTAAGCCCCATCTATCTGGCCAAATAGACGCTTCTTGGGCATGCGGTAGCTGGGAATACGGGCTATATGACCCAGCCAACGCAGCCAGATTTATCAAGGATCTGTGAGCCTCTCACACAATCCAGTCTGGTTAAATGCCTCCACTACCATCACCTCGAGATGAGAGCCCCTCAGAAATGTATTTGGACCACTCTTCCACGCGTGCCAGACATCTCCGAAGAGGTGCGGAGCGCCCACACTTTACCCCACCACACGGGGCCTGCCAATCGGTGTTATTTTATTTATTGCCCGCGACGTCTCTATCCACACTGCGGGGCGCACAAATGCCAGGGGCATTTGAGAAGCTCGAACCGTCATCGTTTCAACGGCTGCGCCGGGAGATGGAATCGAGGCGGCAATCTCTGCATTGCAAGTCCGTGCGCTGATAGCCGGTACGCCCATGGTTTGACATTCGCTCAAGATTTGAAGCTTTCGTGACTGCAAGGATTCATATTCTTAGGTTTTTTCGGTAAAGTCACGTAGGTAAGACATTAAAATTAATAAAAGTAAATTAAAATAAAAATCACGACGTTTCGGAGGCAACACTTGATACAGCTGTCGTGGCTGTGACGGTTCCACCTGAAGACGGAGGCTTGTGTTGCCTCCGAAACGTCGTGATTTTTATTTTATTTTACTTTTATTAATTTTAATGTTTTACCTACGTGACTTTACCGAAAAAACCTAAGAATATTCGCTCAAAGATATAACAGAAAGAGAGAGACGGCGATTATATTCAATACTTTCGCTTCAGTGCAAATCACGGATGGCTTTACATATATTATAACAGGCAATTTCATGTTGCATTTAATATGGCAAAAGCTGCATCATCCTACGTGAATATTAAGCACAAAAGTTACCTGGCTACATAAATTAACATGATAAAATTGGTTTCATTTCAACCCGACAGTAATGGGAGCAAGACACGTATTTTAAAATTGCATTTGCGTGGACACCTCCTTTTGACCTCATGTTCTATTAATCCAGAATGTGAATGGCAGATAAGAATTATGTAACATTTCCAGGATAGGTTATTTGAAATAGTAATTAGATTATCAATGTCCGTATATTTCCGACTGTCTCCAAATGCATTTTTCTCATTTTAATTCACCATTTATACCGACAATCCAGCGACCTATCGTTCTATCGCCGACCTCTCCATCCTCTCCAAGCTCCGAGAACAGCCTTTCTCTTCACTCAGCTCAAAGCACACGCTACCGCCACTCCAAACTCCCGCTCCCTCCAGTCCGCACCTTCCGTCAGACCTCCACACTGCCGTTGGGACCCCACCGGGGCTCCGCGTCGATGTTCACTCCACTGTGGCCTCGGCTTAAATCGTCGGCCTCGGTTTCTCTGCAGCCTTCCACGCCGTGAACTGGGCCCCCGTGGAATCTCACTTTGATCATCAGTGGCCCAGCCTAACAGTGGCTTGCAATCCGACCTCTTCGGGCAGGGGTTTCTCAGTCAGAGTGGGTGAAACAAGCTCCAGTGCGGAATCCTTCAGGGTGTCTTTCCCAGGCCCCCTGCTCTTCAAGGACTTCACATCTCTCATTGGCCGGCTCGATTGACATCTCCCGTGTCAAATGCCATTCTTCCGCAAATGACATCCTACGATTCATGTCTGTTGATTCAACCCATGCCTCTGGATTCGAGTCTCTCAGAGTGCCCCGGCCCCTTCACAGCAGTGGTGCTGGGTCCACAAAACCCTCCTTGAAAGCTTCCGAATCGAAGCCATCCTGGTCGATGCCAGACTGCGTCTCACCGCGTCCACGCTCACCTTCTAGCGGATTAATCGCTGGCTCCACAAGCCAAATCTAACTTATCCTTCGACGGCCACACCAACCATATCGTCAGATTTGACAACTGCAACGTCAGGGTCCTCATGCATTTATGTCCACTCGTGACCACCGAAATCGTCAAATCCCTTGTCTTGCAGCTTAGCCGGGTCTTGCCTGCACTGTCCTAACTCCGTCCCTGGTTTCTATCTTCGTCGAACTACCTCAGGACACTCCGGACGCTTGAAAAACCATCTCGCCGGCGTCGTCCCCGGCGCCTGCCATCCTCGGTCAGGTTCCCTCACCTCCCTCCACTCCCTCCACTGGCTTCCCATCGCGAGCAGCGTCAGCTACGAGATCGCCCGCCTGCCCGCCCGCCCGCCTGTTGAACGTCTCTCGCACCGCACGTAGCTAACCGGGGGCCGTCCACCGCATCTGTCTTGCGCGTGTCACGCTGCACCAACGCTCGCTGTGGAGCTCTCCGCAGGAGGGCGACTCGCAGCCTCCTCTCTACATCGAGGAGCGAAGGCCGTCACTGCCCGGCTCCGTTTCTCTGTGACCGGCTCCGTTTCTCCGTGACCGGCTCCGTTTCTCCGTGACCGCACCGACCCCCCTCCCCCCCTCCTCCGCTGCTGCTGCCGCCGCAGCGGCGTTTAATCTCCAGAGGCACGTAAAGGCCCCACCTCTGTCACCACTATCCGAGCGACACTGAGCTTGGATTCCACGCCTCGCAATCATGGTCGTCTATCGTCTGTGAATTAATGTGCGCATTATTAAATTGCGTTGCTGTTGATGTTGTTGTTATTGAAGGGAAACAGTAGGGTCAGTCGCCCGAGTTCAACTCCCCAGCCATGGTCAACATCAGCGGCAGGTGACGTCTGACAGATGCGGGCGACGTTGCCAGAGGTCATTTTCAAGAACGCGCGACGACCTTGACCCCGACCACCCATCAGCCAGCGGCCAGGGGACAACTCCAACGTGACACGGCAGTGCACGAGCGGCTTATTGCAGAAGTTCACAATGCAGGGGGCCTTCCCCGGTTATTACTGTGGCTGTACAAACGGTAACATAACACTATGCGCCGTCTTCTTCGCTCACGCGAGCGGACGTTACAAGACCCCCTGACGTCATTCGCAAGTAGGGGCCATCGAGTGCCGCCCTCTGGGTCCACATCTGCCCGATTTGAAAAATCACACCGCAAATCGCTCAATTGGGACTTTGGCACAGCAATCATCACCCCCTCCTGTGAAACTTCCGCAGACTGTCTCAGGCAACCAAGGCGTCCTCCTTCGTGATAGCCTTGGCCGAGGAGGATGGAGGGGTTCGGGGGGGGGGGGAGAAATGTGCGTTGCAGCGACGTACCAGTTATGCACCATGAACTTCTGCACGGCGAGTAGGGCGTTGTAGCGTACGTCCGTGTCCGCGTGATGCATGAGGCCCATCACGAGCTGCTTGCAGCCCAGCTGCTCAATTATCCTGCTCGCCACACGCGCCAGACAAAGATCCCCCCTCGTGCGCTTTAACAGGCTGTCGGAACAAGTGCCCTTAGCTAGCACCTATTTAGGACGGCATGGCACACGAGGGGGTGGGTGGCCAGCACCACACACAGCCGCCTAGGGGAGGCCCAGGACCGGTTCAGATAATCGTCACTGGTGTTGGCCACGAGCAGGAATCAAACTCAGGTCGACAGGTTCATAGCGCAGCGCGCTAACCGCTACACTTCCGCTCCCCCATATTCACACACATGCACGTACACACACACGCACACGCGCGTGTATATACTGGGCATCTGTGAAAAATACCTTCATAGCTCATCGGATTTCTCAAAGGATAAATAAAGATCACGATTTTAGTTCTGGCACAAGCGTGAAATTTAAGATGGGTACAACATCGTTTCTCTGGCGTAAGTCCAAAGTTCTGCAGTGCGATCCCAGAGAAATCACGTCCATGTAGCAGCGCCCTGAACTCCGTCACGGACCTAAAACCTCATTTGTTTAATGGAGGGATTTGGTGATGAAATTGTGGTCGTTTGAATCGCTGCGATGATGGACGCAGTGGCGGCAGCAGCAATCGTTAAATGTGTTTGTTAGACAGATTACATTGCAGGTGTGAATGCCGGTGCGTTTTTTATGGAGAACGGTCAATTAAAAAAAACCCTGGTGGCAGTGGTAAAATATCTCTAAAGAGAAGGATTGAGATTGAAACAAAGCTGTTGAAGGCGCAGATTTGCCTGCTCGCACCACGGCTGGAGGAAGGGGCCTCCGCTCTAAGAGAGCACCTCTAGATCGTGGCCAGACGTCTTAAACGAGGTGGGACGTACCCACACTTTACCCCACCACACGTGACCTGCCGATAGACTATACTACCGTTGAGGCAGCTGTGTGGACAGAGGCGCTGGTGGAGGGGCGGATAGGAGAGTCAACTTGAAGAAGCGCGCTCTGTTGTTTCAACTGCCGCACCAGGAAATTGAATCGAACAGGCGATCTCTGGAATGCAAGGCCTGTGTGGTAACCGTAACGCCAGCGTGGCAACATCACAGAACAGGAGTGACGCGGATGAAGGAGAGAGAAAGAGAGAGAACCACAGCAGCAGTGTGTTGGACCCCATCGTCGTTCATGAGCCGACAGGCGGGACAGACGACGATGATGATGCAATAGGTGGGCAAGTCTCTACAGCTCACGAGAGACCCAGAGTGTTGGCAGGGCCAGCACGCTCATGAGATGCACCCACGGCAGGTAAGAGTGGGCACACATTCGTGTCGGATGTCGCGCCGGCGATGAGATGTTTCACTTTGCCCCAGGTCGGAGACCAAAATTACATTCGTCGTGAGCTCATTTATTTCGAGTTCAGCAGAGACGCTGAAATGTCCGGTATCTCTGACGTACAGTCGTGTAGAAGTGGACTTTAAAGACGAGAGAACGAGTGGACTACATGGGAATGAGCGGTGGCTTGCCGCTCCTGCTGACTACATATTTATAATACTTATATATTAACGACAACAATGGTATTAATGCGGCAATGGCGCTTTGAGGGGGATATTTGTGCCAGAATGGCGCCACGCGTTTACCAAAAAAAAATGTGACTTAACATGACTCACAGACCGAAGTGATCGAACCCCACCCGCGCACCCACCCCCTACCCCCCACTCCAATTACACGACTCGTCATCAACGTTACCCGCTTCCCCGATCAAGAATGCATTCTCCACGAACTGAAAGTCCAGAATTTTCAATTGCCAGGGATAAACCGCGAGTTGAAGAGACGCTGCGTAAACTAAACGATAATACAAACTTTATTTAATGTTACCAGGTAAGGCCCACTGAGCTATACAGCTCTTTTTCAGAAGCGACGTGGCCACAAATGATAGCTCAACGATGTGGCTTATCACGTGGAAATCTATAGCATCTAAATACTCTAAACGTGTGATGTTCATTCTCAACGTGGAGGAGGGAAAACTTGGAGCACCCGGAGAAAAATACACGCGACCACGGGGAGAACATTGCAAATTCCAAATATACAAACGTCAGGGTCAGGATCGAACCCACGAGGTAATTAACATCTCACCACCGAGGCGATACGGGTTTTCAAACGCCTTTTTCGAATCGTCTACGCTGCATCTCGGAAGATTAGCGGACTTGAGCTTCTTCTTCTTGGTTCTTTCGGTAAAGTCACGTAGAAGGGAAGTAATAAAATAATAAAAATAAAACATAATAAAATAATTCTCACGACGTTTCGGCCACAACGCAAGCAGCCGTCCTCAGGTGAAAACCAGGTCTGTCGAGGCGACAGCGTCTGAATGAAACAGCACACGTGCTTGGAGCATGTATATAAGCTGGGTTGGAAGGGGGGGAAAGGGCGCCTTGGTTAGCGCTTGGATGGGTGACCACCACCCAGGGCTTGCCAGGTGTTGTAGGCGTGGCCGCTAGGCGGCGGTGCTGAGTGTTGCCACCGTGCAGAGGCAGCGTGCTGGGTTCTCTCTCTGGGTATTCTGACTTCTTCCCGCATGCAATCAAACGTTCGTTGATCTCGGTATTGGGCAAAAGTTTAAATAATGAACCATACAAAAACAAAAGTCTTGAGACACATTGAGGCTTTCCTGGGTAATTAATTGCAATTAGGAAAAAACACTTACTACCCAGGAACAATAAATAAATAAATACATTTGTTACACAGCTTTTGTGTCTTGGTCACAAAAGTAAAGTTTGTGGGGGGAATAATAGCAATTTTCTGTGCTTTTGAGGCATACGCAATTAGAAAATAACACTTACTACCCAGGAACAAAAATGTTTTTTTGTTACACAGTGAATTATGGGTCATTATGCATTTTGTTCGTGTGTGCCTCACATTCATACAATTTTAAACGTGACCACTGCCCGTAACGGTGAGAGTAAACAGATTTTTTTCTCGTGACAGCCCATGCAAGTAATTTCCCACATCCCAGCGGGTAATTTATTTCAGACAAGCAATTCCAATTCTAGTGGATCTATAGTCAAGGTTTTATTAACACAAAAGGGTCACGTGTCCCATTTATTTCAATACAGATCAAGACCCAGATAGTCCACCCAATTGGGTTGGATTCATCTCCATCTAGAACAGCTGCTGGTGTGTGCGTGTGGTTGGGACTCATCATCATCATCAGCCATCGTCAATCCACTGCTGGATGAAGGCCTCACCCCAGCCGCCGCCACTTCTCACGATCCCGCGATGTAACGATCCAACGAGCTCCTACGCTACGAGCTGATTTTATAGCTCCATCTCCCCCGGCCGCACCCCCGGAGGTTGCGTCCCATCCCTGCCTGCCACTCCCTTCATCATTTGTTGGCCAACGCTCTCACCCCTCGCCTCGCCCGACGCCTACGTCCGTCCGCTCCCCCCCCCCCCCCCCCCCCCCCCCCCCGGTGCAGCTGCACTGCCTGCACACTCGACAGTTGCGGGCTACCGCTTCGTACGTTCAGCTCACCCAGACTCTCTGCGGGATGTCTCTCAACAAGACACTCGTGTGCGTCCTCGATGACTCGGCGATTGGAAAGCTCGTTCCTGAAATCTACCCCCACCCCCCACCACATTTTCCAATAAGTCGACGGTTGCAAGAATGGGATGTTCTTGATTCAGCAAAGTGCTTAGAAATGATGGGACGTATCATTATTATTACTCAGTGTGTCTAAAATGAGCTTTGAAAATGTCATGTACATTGTCCATGCCATCGTTCCCACTTTTTTCATTGTGCTGAAAAGTAATTGTATTCTCCACCTCCATTGCATGAAACTGCTGAATATATCCAGCTGAGACATCTCCCTTGAAAATAAATCATTTTTCACGACTCATTAAGTTAAATGCTTTAAATAAGCACAAAAGTAAAAAAAACACGCGTACATAGTATTTTCTCTTTCTTTATAATGGTTATTCTGGTATTAAAGAAATAAATAGAAACGTCAGTGAAAACTAATGTACACAATTGAAGATGGCTTAGAGTGGTTTATCAAAAAGCAGAGAAGGGAAAGAGTACAAATACAATTTCTATTTTTCCAATGCATTCATTCGGAGAAGTGTGGGGCCGAGTGGTGGCAGATGCAGACCAATACACAGACCATTGCATCTCATCCAGCAGTGGATTAGTAAATGCCTGTAAGATATTATTATTGAACTAGCGAGGCAGCTCTGCTCTAAATCGAGTGGCTTGCAATCCGAGTTAGATAAAAATGAGTGTCACCTTGTCATAAAGTCAACAGTGGCTGTCCTTTGGATGTACGGGGCCCTTCCATAGGAATGCGGAGTTTCCACTTCTGGCTCAGTGCTGTAAACCAATTTCTCACTTGAGCAATAAATAACTTTGGCTTTCTATTTTTACAATTTTCAGAAGTGCTCACAACATTTTCGCCACCGAATCCCATAAGATGATATATCTACTCGACGGTTTTAAACATTTCAAAAGTTGACAGTGATAAACATTGGTTGTTTGAACTACTGGCTGGAGAAGCAATAATCTTCACATCACGTCACAATCGTTCCGCACAATCACCTGCGCCATGCCGTACGTGTCTATGGAGGTGCCCAGGCAAGTTTATGTCCATTGATCGTTTAATGCTTTGCTCAGAGATGTGAGGCCCATAAACGTTCAACTCAATTTAACAAATAGCCACCCAGAAGACGCAGCCCTTAAGCACACTGACACATGAGCGCAAGCTGCCACCTGCCTTCACTCACTCGACCGAGTGGCAGGTGTCGCGCAATAGATCACAGCCACCACGTCGTTATCGCGTTTCGTAGCAGCAGTGGTTGGCCCTGTGGTTAGCGCCTGGCGATCTGAGTTGGTTTCCCAGACACGGCTACGGTGGCGAGATGTTAACTACCTGGTATCCATGAGATCGTGGGTTCGATCCCGACTCTGACGCCTGTGTATTTGGAGTTTGCATGTTCTACCCGTGGTCGTGTGGATTTTTCTCCAGGTCCCCCGTTTTTTTCCCCCTCCACATTTAGAATCAACATTCGGTTAGAGCATTTTGCTTGCTCTAAATTTCCACGTGATGGCGAGCTAATGTGTTGAGCTATCATTTGTGATGATAACCAATGCGCATCCGAAAAAAAATTATACAGCTCGGTGGGCCTTACCTGGTTGAACTAATAAAAATTAGTAAATCGTTCACATTGGTGGTGATCACACCCCCACTACACTGACCGCCAGAACCGGCCCTAGACCTTTGGGGGCCCTAAGCAAAATTTGGTTGGAGGCCCCTTTGATGTATGATTTTTTTCACCCACTCGCTAGCAGTGACTCTAGCGGGCCCTCTGCTGGCCACGGGGCCCTTTGCAATTGCAAGGGTCGCTTAGTGGCTGGGCCGGCTCTGCTGACCGCCATGGTGAAGTATGGTCAAATAAGCTCCACGACAGACGCAAGCGTCGGGGAGGTCCGCTGTGTGGACCCTGTGGCCGCAGGTACGTAAACACCAAACACCAAGTCAGCATTAAAATAATACATTCCTTGCAGCGTAAGTCAGCTCTGGGCAGAATACTTCCAGACTGAGCACAGTCCAGTTAAAAATGCAGCCAATAGAAGCATGAAATGGATACATCGGGTGAATTGTACTGATGTATAAACAGTGAAGAATGTACATCAAACTGTGACCCCCATTGGCTGTGAGCACTGCAGCGCTGCACTCGGATGTGCGCTGCATTCGGAAACGTTGCGGCTTTAGCACTCGCCCACGTGGGGCAGGTGGAGCACCTCCTGCCTCCCCACCTGCCCCCCCCCCCCAACACAGCCCGCAGGGCTAAATGCATTGATCGACCCGAAGCGATGCCTCGTCCAACAGTGATCAATGAAACGATGAAAGTGGCATTCTGAATCTTGTAACGCAGAAGCGGCGGCTTCAAAGGCCTTTATCGAGCCCTTTGTCAACGTGTTTGTTTATCTTTTGTAAGACAATAATTATATTCTTTTATTAGTGTTGTAGGATAGCCTTGCTTGCCTTGTTTTAATGCTCTCCATTAATAATTCGTGCTGGTATGGGCAATTGTTTGTAGCCTGCAGTAAACTCTGCGCAGTGATCATGCCCAATGATGGTGTAGAGGAGGTGTAAATCTGGATTAGATATCAATACTAATTGTGTTGTACTGCAAAGCCCAAAACGAATGTTACTGTCAAACGAATGAAAGGAAAACATTTATAGTCACAGTTTGCAGCCCCTTGACAATTTGCTGCTGTGTGAAGGCCTCTCAATGCAATTTGGTCATGGAATTTCGTTTGACCATACTTCACCCCAAGCTGGGTCTGAGACGAGGCTCAAAAGAAAGCCGTCTCTGGTGTGGACCAATCAATTTCAAGAACAATGCATATATTATCAGTGTTTTTTTGTTTGCATTTTGACCACAAGTCTTGTGGTTAATGCACACATGATTCCTTGTAAAAAGGTTTAAGTTTTGTTGCCAGAAAAAAACGAGACAACCCTTTTATTATACTTTGGTACTGGCAAAGGAGGTCTAATGATGTAGATCAGGTCAGCAGGTTGATAGCGCAGGGCGCTAACCATTGCGCCACCACTCCACCATATTAATAACTATATCAATGTCGATGATTTACCCAGGCAAGCCGAATGAGTGATTGGTATGGGAGAATAAACGAGTGCCCTAAGAAGACTCACTGCTGTTTTTTTCACACCTAATGATGATTGCGTGTGTTGCAGTCGAAACGTCGTGAGAATTGTATTGTTTTATATTTGTATTATTTTATTCTTTTCCTTCTACGTGACTTTACCGAAAGAACCAAGAAGAAGACTCACTACTCATACTAAGGGATAAAAGCAGTGCACAGATCGAACCAATCCACAGGCTCAATCCGGCCATCGGACCAAATCTGTGGACTGCACTCATTGCTGCAGTGCCATCGATCGGGACTGTCCAGCCTTGGCAGTTCAAGTGCCACCAACAACTTGTTTTGCCACTCATCACCTCGATGGTATTCCTGATCGTGCTGCATAATTATTTGTAAATATGATATTTATATTAGCTCAAGTTGTAAGGAGTGTGTGTTGGTCAGAAAAACAAATATCAGGTTAAAAAAATTAAGTAAAATATCGTTTTCTCTTCGCGTTTCGGCTGAAAAACCTTTGACCAAAAGTAATCAACGAGTTACATCACTTCCACGTCTCAGTAAATATTTTACCCAGACAGGGGTGGCGCAGTGGCGAGCTGTTAACTACCTCGCCTGGTACACAGGAGGTCGTGGCTTTGATCCCGACCCTTACGCCTGTATATTTAGAGTCTGCATGTTTCTCTCCACGTGGGCATGTGAGGTTTTCTCTGGGTTTTCCCTCCACATTTATAAACAACATTCGTTTGCAATATTTCACTGCTATAAATTTCTACATGATGATAAGTCACTTTTGTTGAGCTGCCATTTGTGGTCGGGTCGCTTGTAAAAGAGAGCTACATAGCTCAGTGAGCCTTACCCGGTAAAATACCAAAATAAAAGTTTCTAGTTTAGTTAATGCCGCTCCTCCCCAACTCTCGGTTTATCCCTGGCAATTGTAAATCTTATACTTTCAATTAGCGGAGAATGCATTTTCGGGGAAACGGTGACATAAAACTAGTTAATTACGGGTAGTAAGAGTAGACATTGGTGCGTCTTTATGCCTTCCCCCCACCCACTCTCCCAAAAAACATAAAGTCAGCTCAATCACCTTGCATAAACAACGTAGCAAGACGCGCGAACCCCCGGCCACTGTAAACAGAGTCTTCCACTTGGAACTCTCGGCTTCTCTGCAGCCGCCGTGCGTGGGTGCGCACGCGCGGACCCCTGGCAAGCAGTCGTCGCCTCTCCGCCTGTCACCTTAGCCAAGACGCAGAGTCAGGGCTCACTCAATTTGCTGATTTTTTTTAAATTTACAACTTTGCTCAAAACGGCCTTGGCGAGAGTGTGGCGACGGTTGCAACAAAGCACTCCGCTGTGTTCAATTAACCCGAGTGAATGTTGAGCGTGTCGTCGTGGTCTTCGTGGTGGTGGTGGTGGTGATGGTGCCGGTGGTTGGGTGGTTTATTTTTTTTCGCCCGCACAAAAATTCACGATTTCATGTCGACCTTCCCTTGGCCATGCCAAGGCGACGGCTCTGGCAGGCGGGGAACAAAAGTGCGTTGCTATGTGTGTGTATACTATGTGTGTGTATACTATGTGTGTCCATGCTATGTATGTGTGTGTGTCCATGCTATGTGTGTGTGTGCATGGTATGTGTGCGCATGCTATGTATGTCCATGCTATGTGTGTGTATGCTATGTGTGTGCATACTATGTGTGTGTGCATGGTGTGTGTGTGTATACTATGTGTGTGTGTATACTATATGTGTGCATGGTGTGTGTGTGTGTGTGTTTACTATGTGTGTGCGTGTGTATGCTATGTGTGTGTGTATGCTATGTGCGTGTGTATGCTATGTGTGTCCATGCTATGTATGTGTGTGTGCATGCTATGTGTGTGTGCATGCTATGTGTGTGCAT
>CM025631.2:8440520-8475722 GCA_014621495.2 Entosphenus tridentatus | reverse complement strand
TATGTATGTGTGTGTGCATGCTACGTGTTTGTGCATGCTATGTGTGTATGTGCATGCTATGTGTGTATGTGCATGCTATGTGTGTGTACATGAGGATGTCTCCTTTGGACGCTATGCCGATAGCTAAACAGTCGTTTTATTATTATTATTCCGCCTTTTAAAATTATGCGAGAAAACTTAACCGATTTGTTTATGCATTTGGACATTTTTATTGTGAAGAAATAATGAGTAATTATTTAACCACAGCTTTCGTAATTATAAATGAAAAACAGCGTGCTTGTTATGCTCAAGTTTTTTAAATGCCATTTATTTTTAAGTTTAGCTTTTCATGCACTATTGTTCGTGCCGATAATCGTATCCTCTTACGTTGTGATCTTGTTTCAATACGATTCCACAATAACAAAACGTACTTTGTGGAATCTTCATTAACATTTATAATAACTAAAGATATTCGATGATGATGATGATGATGATCATAGTAAGAATTGATGGTCATTTTATCAATCCACTTCTGGATGCATGGCCTCTCCATGACGTGTCGATCATGTGGGAGATGTTTAACCATACTTCACCATTCTGGTCAAGCAGGGCAAAGATGTTGTCCGCTACCGGTTCAGATATCACTCGCCAATAATGTTAGCCGTGACCAGGAAAGAAACGTAGACCAATGCACCCGAGCAGCCGTGATACTGGCAGGATGGCAGCACGAACTTGTAGGATTCACAAATCAAGGTCAATGTCAATGACCTAAGCCATCAGCTGTGAGTTGTCCAGCTGCACCATTAACACATCCAAAACAGATCAATTTTGTTTCATTTGGAAGCAAAATAATTCATCTTCTTGGTTCTTTCGGTAAAGTCACGTAGAATGGAAATAATAAAATAATAAAAATAAAACATGATCAAATAATTCTCACGACGTTTCGGCCACAACGCAAGCAGCTGTCCTCAGGTGAAGAATAGGTCTGTCGAGAAGACAGAGTCTGAATGACTCTGTCTTCACCTGAGGACGGCTGCTTGCGTTGTGGCCGAAACGTCGTGAGAATTATTTTATTATGTTTTATTTTTATTATTTTATTATTTCCATTCTACGGGACTTTACCGAAAGAACCAAGAAGATGAATCCCTGCAGTCACGAAAGCTTTAAATCGAAATAAAAGCAAAATAATTGTTTACTGGCGCGTGACACTTTCTGTAAAGCTCATTTAAAAACGAAAAAGTGCGTTCGCGCTGCTGTCTGCTTTGTTGTTGTTGTTGTTTACAAATGCGTTTCGCCATGAGACGATGCCAACGGTGCAGAAGCGGGGTCAACGTCGCCGTGCGGAAGTAAACAAGAGTCGATCGACGACGGTGTCGGGCTCCCGGGGAAAAGGTCTCGAACTGTTTCAAACAAAACGCCAAAAAAAAACCCCTACGGCTCGAATGTTTTAATAGCAATAAAATGCAGAGCTGGTCAACAAAAATAATTGCCTCATTGAACGCAATGCAAAGAGAGGCCATTTACAATAAAGAAATATTTTACAGCCCGATCAGACTCGTCAGTGTCTAGATGTATAATTAGGCATTTCTAGAATTTGTGACAAGCGCAGCATTAGCAAGTGCATCTCCTGCAAACGCTGCATTGTAAACTGCCCTCCGCAACGTCCGCCATTATATTAGCACAGAACAAAGATCAGCAAACGCCTCCAGACCCCGACCACGTGACCCTTCATCTGGGAGTAGCGGCTCTCAGGTCCTCATCATCCCCTTGCAGGCGACGTGATGGTTGCCAGTGCGACACTCCCGCAATTACCCAATTATATTAATGCACGGCGGCGGGGAAAAGCCACGATTTTATGCAAGTGTCAAAAAGAAAAAAGACTTGCGCGTAAACGACCGTTAATCATTTCAACTGCAGTCATTCCAAAAGCTTTCACCAGACAATTGTCTGGTTATGACGATCTCGTGCATTCGGGAGCTGACGCCACTTGCTGGCGGAAGGTGCCTCCATTATAGGAAACTGTCGACAGACCCCTTCATTATTATTATCATCGCGATCCATGGGCAAATTGCCCGTAGGTATGCACTGCACATTTTGTAATTTGTTTCCACTTTCCTCTGTCTTGTGCCATACCTCTTAGACGTGTTTTTGGACCAATCTTCCATGCAGGTCAGACGTTTTGGAAGTGGTAGCAGTGCCCACACTTGACTCCACCAGTCAGCAACTTGCAGAACCGATGAACTGCAGTGTAGCCTGAACTAAACTTTTTTTTATTTAACCAGATAATGCCCACTGAGCTGTATAGTTATTTTTCAGAAGCGACCTGGCCACAATGATAGCTCAACAAAGTGGCTTACCACGTGCACACGTTTCCCAGCCAAATACTCGAAAAGCATGTTTTTAAATGTGGAGGGAAAACCCGGAGGAACCAGAGAAAAATACACGCGACCACGGGGAGTGCATTCCAGCCCCAAATATACGGGTGTCAGGGCTCAGGATCGAACCCACAGCCTCCTGTATGCCAGGTGAAGTCGTGAATATGGCGCCCCGTTTATACTGCCGGTTGAACAGAGTACGGTGTGGAGATTAAATACACTTTTGGCAATAAAATAATCCTGTGGCCTCACGTAATATTATAATTCAGCAAAATCCGTTGTTGTATAATACTTCTATGCTCCTATGTCCATGCTCCCCGCTATCGCCAACTCGCACTGACCAGTGTGGTGAAGTATGGCCAAATAACCCCCATTACCCACACAGCATGGAGAGGCCATCCATCTAGCAGTGAACAAAACGCCGAACATGTGAATCAAATCATATATCCATGTTAGTTTATGCATTTACACATATACGATTCGGCAGAGTTTGGAATAAGCTTTTTGGTGAAATGTTTGAGAGTAGAATGAGACAGTAGACATGACGCTCGGATCAACAGCCCGAGTATTTGAACGTAGCACGGAACGCACGCAAAGAGAAAACAGGGAAGCATAATCACGCGATAAGAGGTGTATTATTTATTAGATCGCATGAATATAAATGTGTCGTTAAACTTGCCACCACCCGACACAGCTATAAGTAAGGTTTGTCACGTAAACAAAACATGCCAATTCGTTACTAGTTCAGCACATGGGTGTGTTGGAGAGTAACCCCACAACATTTACAATTCGAGTACCGTGATGTTTCGCCGGTAATTACAACCAGCATCATCAGGCGATAGCCGGAGTTGTGGAGAAATCCTCCTCCTGTTTCGGTCTTAAATAGAGGTGGGGGTCAATGTGATGTCGTCACTTGTGGGCCAATCAAGTGGAAAAACCAGAGGGAGGAAGAGGGTTAATGAGTGCATATAAATGACAATGGATATTCATTACCGGTTGGTAATGTATTTCCTTATTGATGGATATCCATAGCGTAATCAACAAAATCATGCATTTGTTAAGTATTCATTAACGCTTTATCCTCAGACGTATTCAATTAGCAATGGCAACTTCACCGTACAAATCTCACGAATTGATCAAAGGGAAATTATTTGATAAATGTGGCCGTTTTTTTACAGAGTAAGTTCAGAATTTTCTTAACATTTCATTTATATTGATTCATCGTTGCAAGTGTTATAGTGATCACATGTAACAGACAGACAGATATAATGTGTGAATGCTTAACTGGAGAGCATTGAAAAACACAAAGCTCATGTAGTGCTTGTGCTTGGGAAGTAGTTTGGCTCTTGCTTATAAGGTTGTATGTTCACATGAGATGAGGTTGCCAAAAAGTTACATTTGGCCAACACTGCCCAACAGCTGTGACACGTATTGAGTCAAGAGTAAGCACAATCGTTTCTTCGGACAAAAACGTGGATTCTAAGCAGAATACCGAAAACAGTAAGATAACAGAAGGAGCAAAAACAACGATCGTCCACTTGTACACATTCCAGCGATAAGCAGGGAAACGTTGTTGGGACACGCGATTGAGGTGAAAGGGCTTGGCAAGTGTGCTCATGACCGGTAAATTGAGGGCGAGAGATCGAGCGCGAGACGGAGAAGAGAGTGTCTGGACAACACGACGAGGGGGTTCGTGTCACGTGGACAGGCGAGGTGCAGCGTGTTACACGGAACAAGGGACAGGAAGAGGTGGAGATCAGCTATCCCAGCCATCTCAGCCATCCCAGCTATTCCAGCCATCCTAGGCACTATCCCAGCCATCCCAGGTAACAACCAACCCATCTCAGCCATCTGGGACACCTCAGCCATTCTGAGCCGTCACTGTCCCCGATTGCCCCGTGGGTCGCGATCCGCATTAACGAAACATCGCGGTGTCATCGTCTGTCACGCGCGAAATGCCACCACGGCAAGGGCTTCCTCTGCAGCGCACGCAATACGTGGCACCGTGCTTTAGACACTCCCGGCCGCCAATCTGATCATTCGTTGCCAGGAGTCTACGTGCTAAAGCAATTATTTCAATACGAGGTTGCTTAATATTGTATGTAAACCAAACGAATGAAAAACATCATTTTTTAACTGGCGTTACACCAAATTATCCCTTCGTACGAGGTGAGGCGGTGATTTATTGAAAGCACACACCATTGAGTGGAAAAAATACTTGAGGTTTATTTTTTATTTTTCTCCTAACAAGTAGGAGGACATGTTTTTAATATACAGCATATATCTTTTCCAAGCGAAAAAAAACAACCCACTGCCGCTCATTTATAATTTAAGACTTAATAACCCCATCGTTCAGTGATGTCACACAGCACACTGCTGCTTGCTAAGGAGGAGAATCAAAACGAGGAGGTCGAATGGCGGCAGCAGCAGCAGCAGCGCCGCATGACACGGCTGCCGCCGCTGTGCAATGAAGCTCCCCGCACAAAAGACTCCTCCTCGCCTGTGCGGCAAAGACGGAGGGCTGCCATATCGCGTTTGGTGGGGTGGTAAAATTCTGAGCTTCCCCCCATCTATAACACTATTAAACCATTTTTTTTATTTTACTAGGTACAGCCCACTGCACACTGAGCTGTATAGCTCTTTCCAGAAGTGACCTGGCCACAAATGACAACTCAACAAAGTGGCTCATCACGGGTAACTTTAAAGAAGTCAAATACTCTTAACGCACGTGCACTCTAAATGTGGAGTGCAAAAAACGGCGGACCTGGAGAAAAATCCACTCGACCACGGAGAGAACATGCAAACTCAATATATAGCACCGCCAGGATTGGAATCGAACCCACGACCTTCTGTATACCAGGTGAGGTAGTTAACCAATCGCCACCGTGGCACCCCCATGGATTCACATAGTCAAGTCAAAAGGTGTTGGTATGATATTTAACACCGCTGGGTGGTTAACCTTCAAAGTTCACCTACTTGGCGAACGCCCATCACCGTAAAACATACAGCCGTGCACATCTGCTTCGGTTGAGTGAATCAGCAAACGCTCACAGGCGCGCCTGCAGCCACTAGAGGGGCTACACTTGTAAGGATATGAAGGATATCCTATGAGCGCTTATAGGACAATTAAGCGATGTCACTATCGCCTTTCCTCAAATGCACAGGGCGGGGTGGGGGAGCGAGAGCTCGAGCAAAATACGCGATGGGCAAAAGCAGATCGCCTCGTTACTCCTTCTGTTGTGCATTCAACATTTGTTTGAAGTTTATTATTTTTGTTACGTTCACCGAGGTTGTCGTTCGCCCCCATTTGGCGACGGCGTTCGCCGTTTGTTGCAGAGGCTCGTGGTTTGAATTCGGCAGGCCACGCTGGTTATTAGTGTGGTGCGCGTGCATTCGCCGTAAAACGCTCCGCGCCAGTCTGCCACTCACTGGACGGTAAAGATCCGCCGCCGTCATTCGAAAACGAGCAGGCCATTGTGTGCCGGGCGTCACCGTCCAAATCTGCCAAATTCGAAAAAAATGGCACCGCAAATGACTCAATTGTGATTGTGCGCAGCGTCGTGGCCCCTACTGTGAAATCACTGCAGGCTACGACGATGAATCGCAGCACCTTTGTTGATAGCCTTGCGCTATAAGAATGGCGCGGATACAAAATATACCAAATTGTTATTATTTGAAACATCCATTCGGAGTGAGGTGGGACATGGGTGCGGGGGTGTGGAAGGCAAGGATGAGTGGGTAAGTGATTGGCGCCGCGAGCACTCACTTCTTGCCGCGGGGGTGGTGCCGCACGTACTCCCCGATGTCGTGCGCCGCCACGCTCAGCACCTGCGGATCGTCGGAAGCCTGGAGGAGGTGGTTCAAAATCCTGCGGCGCCCGACGCGAAGAAAAAGAAAAACGAAACAGGAGACACGAGTGACGCCGAAGCCAGGCGAGGTGCGGCAATCGTCGGTGTCAGCTGTACAGCCGCCGTGGGGGCCCTGGGTCTTGAGGGTACCGATGGGTGCCATGGGTACTGTTGGCACCGTGGGTGTTGTGGGTGTTGAGGGTGCCGTGGGTGCCGTGGGTGTTATGGGTGATGTGGATATCCAGACACCCTCAGAATGTTTGCATGTGGCTAAGAGTCACCCAGAAACTATTTAGACAAGAATCTATGGGGTTTTACGTCTGTGATTTGATCCCTTCCACAAAGTGACGTAAATTCTTGGTATGCTGATGAACGGTGGTGGTGCTGGTCCAATGAAGGCATTGAGTGTTACTTATATTTGGGCCCAGTCCTCTGCTTCCTCCCAATTTATGAACTCCAAGTGAGGTGACACAATAGATGTAGGTAAGAGATAGCGATGAAGCAAGATAATAAAAATGCAAGCCAAGTGAGATAAAAGCTGCAGACAAGATAGAGATGAGAGAGATGAATTAGTGTTTATGTCATTGACTTCTTACGTTTATTAGGACCTGAATTTGAGCTGATATTTGGTTAATCCCGGTGTCAAGTCAGGCAGGAGCAGTGGGTGGGAGACGGGGTCCTTGTGGCGGTCACCCCAACTGTCACACGCTTTCGTGTTACCTTAAACGTTGACAAAAGCCGTCACCTATGGTGAAATGAACGTGGTCAATTCTCAACCAGATGTGATCAGTAGAGGAGATGGCAGTTGCGTAGATTTAACGTAGCCATCGTTCTCCTCGTATCCGTGAAAAAGTGGAGGCCCAACTGTGCGGATCCCGCCCGTGAACTACCCGACAGCCACCGGGAAAACTCGTTCGCTAAGCAGCGGCAACATTTCCCCGACTTCCATGGGATTCGTGAGCTCCGTGCCTGGGCTACGCCGGCAGTGATGGTGTCCCACGTGGCCTAAAAGTCATCACCTGTCCAGTGTTTAGATCAAGGTCGAAAAGAAAGTGATCTTTATTTTTATTGCCGCGGGTCGCGCAAAGCCACTCTCCGGGTCAAATCAACCAGACGAATGATCTTGCCGGCTCGGAAACGCATAAACACGTGTGTCATGGGACACGTTACAAACGCCCCAGCGCACCAGCACGCCATGGTACATTGACGTTACTATACAGTGCATGTTACATTTTATGAGATATATATATAAACTCCATATCGTTTGCCTTAGCTCATTATTATTGCACAAACCACTGGTGCATATTTTCGCTGTTGCGCTGTACGGCTCTGCGATTTCGGGTTTCTACCACGAGTTTGCTCCAGGGGCTGGGAGCTTCTTCAGCAATTCAGTTCAGATCCTGAATAGCAATCATTTAGAATGTGTACCGTGCGCAGATGTTGTTCACTTTCAGACGGGGACGAAAGAGAGAGAAAGATTCAGAAGCGCTGGAAGGCAGCTAGAACCAGCACCCAACAATTGCCCAAGCTCCGTGGTCCTATATGTATGTATATACTTTTTTATTGTTTTTCTTTCAACTCAACACGAGCCTGATTTAAAGCTCTGGTCACCGAGCGAAGGGGGGAGACAGAAATTCCTCGAAAAGCAGCCCGAGTTCGACGCGACAGCACCCCAATCAAGGGAGCAAACTCGGCCCCTGTGATCCAACATTGAGATGTTCGGCCGACGAAGAAGCTGCCAGCACGTGGAACGCGGTGTCCGGGCATCACGCCGAACGACACGTGGCACCACACGAGCACACAATCGGAGAGATTTCGTGCGGGGCAATGCTGTTTTTGTTCAGCGTTGCGGTCATCTTCGCGCTGAAACCGCACGGCTGTGATTCTGTCCACACTGCTCACCAGCAGCTCCCCCGGCTGCCGCACCGGGGGAACTCGAGACTCTTCGACTCTTTGAATGTATCAACAGGATAGGATAAGCAGACAACACGTCGCCTCCATACATCTGTCTCTACACACGAAACAACAACAACAACAATCTAAGTATTATTTACGCAACCCATTATTCCCCACGCAGTCTGGGAGTGAATAATTGCAGCAGAATTGATCTAGCCCAAGCCTCTTAAACTATATCAGTGATCAGCACTGAACGCTTTTAAAGGCACAAAAGCGTGAGTTACGTCGATTGTGGCCATGCAATCCGAACTATGGACCACGCAGTAAACCGCTGTGATCTAAGCTCCTTCGACAGAGTTGGAGGAACCGCAAAACATCCACGAAATCTCTCCCGAAGCCCTCTCGTGGCTAGCAGACCTTTGCATCTAGCTCCGAAACGTATTGGTGCCATACGCAGGAATAAAATTCCAAGGGGCATGCACGTAAGGGCCTTTCTAATTGCAATTATGTAATCCCCTTTGTTCATTCATACTTCACCACGCTGGTCAGTATGAGGAGGGGGAGGCGGGCAGGGGTGCAGGACCGGTTCAGATATCAACCACCACTGATGTTACCCGTTACCTGGAACCGAAACTCAGGTTGCCAGGTTCATATTCACAACGCAGTGCGCTAACCACTGGCGATAACGAATTACACTTCCAAAACCATCCTGTTCGGCGCGCAATAATCCACGTACGTATGTTGAACCTCTTTAGCGCCATACTCTTAGGTTTTTTCGATAAAGTCACGTAGGTAAAAAAAAAAAACTATTAAAATTAATAAAAGTAAAATAAAAATTACGACGTTTCGGAGGCAACACAAGCTTCCGTCTTCAGGTGGAACCGTCACGTACTTATCAAGTACTTGATGCAGCAATCGTGCTGTGACGGTTCCACCTGAAGACGGAAGCTTGTGTTGCCTCCGAAACGTCGTGATTTTTATTTTACTTTTATAAATTTTTATTTTTATTTTTTACCTACGTGACTTTATCGAAAAATCCTAAGAGTATGAATCCTTGCAGTCACGAAAGATTCAAATCTAGAACTCTTTAGCACCGTAAAGATATCAACTGTGCTGATCGGACATTTCCACGTTTTTCAAAGACTCGCCGAAGAACCAAACATCAGACGCAGCTTAAGCGAGTGAACGTGGGCGAGTTCCCGTCTGCTGAAACGAAAGGCACTTTAATCCCGTCGTACGCAGACACCTACGACTTTCAAACGAGCCGAGGAGTGGCGATGCGAAACGCCACGCGCCAACCCGTCACCGGCCGCAGCACGGGTCAAAATGTTAATACACACGAAGGTATGTGCCGTCCCTGGTTCCGTAATAGTAATGTGTAGGCCGAATGCAAATATCGGCTGACAAGTCTGTTCCAGATTATACCCGGGGTCACGTTCCATTACCGAGTCGGTTTGCTGCCTTTTTTGTAATTAATTAACAACACAGAAATGAATGACAACCGTTTCGGGAGAGATATAAATGCGTGTGTGTGTGTGTGTCCATCTCGATGAGCGACGTATGACGTTTCGCATTACTGCCGGGGTCGACTATGCTCACTTGAGGTCGTTAGCGACGATGTCGCCACGGGAATACAAATGTGTTTGCTCGTTAGGATAAAAAGCTCCCGACGTCGTCGGGTAGGTAATATTTTTATGGCGTTATTAAAGGAATGCTATAATGCTGTAGAAGGGTGCGTTTTAGCAACGCACATTTTTAAAATGTTTTTCATTGGAAATGGAGATGTACTATATATGTAAATGCGTGCAAGCCACTTTCGCTCGTGCTCATTATACGTACGGCCACGTTATTACCCCTCATCGCTCTCGCCGTGTGTTTCTTTCACTTCAACTAGCAATTCGTAACAAAATGACATTCTCACCTTTTTTTACTGGGTGCTGTCTTTACAGCGGCAATTTGTTCTTAATTAAAGTGGCATTAATTAGGTGGTTTCAGTGTTTGACGATTAGAAACCATACATAAAGTTATAAATTGAAACCTTTGCAGCCCCTCTGGGCATCGTAAAACTTTAAAAGGGGAGACTGGAATAATTACACAGTGAAATAAACACTTTGGAGAAATACTTTTTTTGGGCCCGAAATTATTTAGCGCGGGCGATTAATGGCGCGACACCCCTTTAAAAAAGTGCCAATCCCAGGTTTTATTTCAACGATATTCTGAAGTTTATGTTTCACACAATAATGCCGCTACCACCTTCAAATCACATTACATGGGATTCTTTATTGCTGGCTTAATTAAAACAAATTGATCTGGTCTGCCTTTTTTTTGCTCCTCGCGGTACACTTGGGCGGCGGGGGGGGGCGTCTGCTCGTTTGTCCAAGGCAAGGCAGGCGGCTTCACGAGCAAATTGACCAAGTGGGTAAAAGGTGCAGTCCTGCAACTGCTTGCAGGCGCCACTGCTGGTGCATGTACGTGTCTATGTAGGCGTACGTTGAACTGTGCCCCCTGCTGTGTGGGCACATTGGCACAGTAGGGGGTACAGCTGGGTGCATCTAACATTCGTTTCAGTCAGCCAACCCATGGCACCTGGGTCTGTCCCGAGACCTCCTCCTCCTGTCAGCGAGCCTTCGACACTTCACGTGGCCTCAAAGTGCGCCTGGCCTGGCACAGGTGCCGTGGGAAAATGACAATAAACTAAACACAAAAAGCAGATGGAGCACTAGACAGTTCTTCTAGAGCTCATTGTCGGCCTATTCTTCTGTGCAGGCCGCACGTTTACCCCCATCGCACGCGACCTGCCGATCGACTCGCTCCATCGGTTCGTTCAGAGGCAGCGGAGATTCAAGAAACTGGCGTCGCCGTTCCAACTGCCGGCAAAACTCTCGATTGCAAGTCCAGTGTGCTAGCCGTTAATAGCACAGCAGCGTCGCACGAGATTGTTAAATAGATTTCTTTTAAATCCATTCTGCTGTTCTATTTGTAAGTGAGCATCTGTGTGTACGTGTGTACTCATGCGTGTGTATGCGTGGGGGAAGCGGTAGCGTAGCGGTTAGCGCACGACGCTTCGAGCCTGGCACCCTGGATTTTTGGTTCCTGGCCACGGCTGACATCAGTGACGACTGTGAGTCCCGGTTTCGGACATTCTCTTGGCCGACTCAACCTTAAATGAGTACCTGACTGGGTGTGGTGCAGCCTGCAGCAGTACCTTTCACAGACGCTTGCGAATAGCACTTGCACCAGGACAGTGATATTTTGAAATGTACCGATTTTCAATGAGAAAACGTGTGCCTTTGTATCTTTCGTTCACATTAAGTCCTGGTCACAAAAGCAACGTTTGTGGGGAATAATATCCATTTTTTATACTTTTTAGGCATTAGCAATGAAAAATACCCGGAATAAAATTGTGTTACATAGTGATAAATTAAAGCCGCATAAATGATCATCACTGGGAGTGCGTCGCCCGCAGTGCACATGCATATGCATTATTTACCACTCGTAAGAGGAAATGCATTTTAATAATCAGCATTAATTGCTCAACCAGCATTGATTAATGCCAGTTAATTACGTGTTTTGTCACACACATATTGTATAAATAAATGAATACCAATTAACAGCCGTTTTCATATCTACAGCTGGGTAAGGCCTCCCTCATGTTGTCCGTCAGGAGTAATTTTTTACCGTAATTCACCACTTTGGTCAGTGAGATTTTATGAAGTTGCGGACCGGTTCAGCTTGCGATATCACTCTGAGCCATGGCAGGGAATCAAACGCAGGTCACCGCGGTTCATAGCACAATGCTCTAGCCACTGCAATCACTCCTCCCTCCAACTATTGTTGACCAGGGATATCGCACTCACGGCTCTCCCCCATAATGACATCTTGATTTTCAGGTAGATAACACACCTGTCAACCCCTTATCAGTGCTCTACCTTAATACAGGGCAATTCAGACCTTACTGGTCACCCCGTGCCCTTATAAATCTCAACGTTCATCCTACAAAGTCCCATCACAAGGGAGAAACACAAACATTGTATTGAAACGGCTGTACGCCATATGGACCTGAAAACTCAATTTCCCTGTACAAGAATACAGTGAACCGTTTGGGTTGACATGTATGAGATAACTAACGTATAATGTTCACGTATACATTATGGCTTGGTAGTAAATATAAAGGTACAGCACTGCAATGTCTTGTCCATGCCACTGCTGTTGGAAGGATCTCCGCTTTAGAAAGCTCAAGGGAGCCTTTCTATAAGGTATTTGGCCTATTCTTCCACACTGGTCAGATAGGCCAGATTAAGTAGTAAATCGTTTCAATGTTTGGGTCAATCGTTCCAATGACCATTTCAATGATTGACCCGCAATGAACGAACACATTTACATGGGCAATATACTTTCGCCTACACGCATAAATTCAGTTTATCACTCTGTTTACAGGAAAGGCTTACGCTGCTCGTAACCTGCTTACTCAAATTTCAAGTGCTTGGTGCAGCAGTCCCCGTTATTGCCTTCGATATCTCAACAGTCTGGCAGCAATCTATTCTATCAACAAATCCACGCGTAATCTTCCATAAACTATACGTAGATATATGTTTTGTTATGAAACTAATCGTTTTACTCGAGCATTTTTTGCTTGGGGGAAAACAATGAAAAGAACTTCGCTTAACCACTACCTAAGCCTGTTACCAAGAAGCAGCAGCTGCCCGTTCAGAAAGTTTGAAACTGTTCGAGTTTTAATGATCGCCAGCAACACACGCACACACACACAGACACAAACCCACGCACGGACTTGCTTAAACGTGGCAGCTTTGCCACTCAAGATTCAAGCTTGTTATTTTTGTGGTGCCGTCTCCTGCTCTTATTCGTTTGCCTGTTCATCTGGAGGCACGGCGAGTTTAAAGCAAACCGCTTGACAGTTACCGGATGTTTGCCGACTGAGTTGAAGAATGCATCGCAGTCAATAGACACACAGAGAACGAGAGAGAGTGACGGTGTCGAGGTACAGATGCATAACACGAGAGGAGGAGGAGGAGGAGGAAGAGGGTGGGGGGGGTCTTGAGCAGCGTGTAAATATGAACACGTTAGAACGAGACTCTCCGCAGTCGGCTTGTACACCAAAAGCGTCCACGTTGAGAGGAGAGGCACAATCCCAGAAGCCTGACACATACTTTTCCACATGCACATCGAGTGCTAACCCCGGGAACAGGAAGACAGCCTCGATGGCCTTGCACAATTAGGATACATGTATTCCTGCCGTTAAAGTTTCTGGCAACGAAAACATTCGCAAAGAGCAGCAGCACAATGTTTGTGCGGTTCCGGGCACCTGGCATACTGTGCTCAAATAAATCGGAAATGAAGCCAACTAATTGGCCCAACTAAAACCGTCCCCCGCAGCGCAGATGGCCAAGTCCGCACAGCTATTACCCCAGCACACAGCGCCGCGCGCCAACTGGGCAGACAGCTGGCATTCAATTGCTTGGAGCACCTGACTCAATCACTGACATTAAGCTGGCAGCAAAACAAAAAAAGGACTCGGACTACACAACACGGCCATCACAAGAGGCAATCTTCTGCCCCATTACCACCCTCGCCCGTCGCC
Organism: Entosphenus tridentatus; assembly: GCA_014621495.2. NCBI lineage: Eukaryota > Metazoa > Chordata > Hyperoartia > Petromyzontiformes > Petromyzontidae > Entosphenus > Entosphenus tridentatus. The sequence continues at coordinate 8,462,025 of CM025631.2, read as the reverse complement.
CCTCACAAGGCACAAACGCAGGGGAGGGTGGGGGTGGGGACGAGGCGCCAGCTCGTCCCATCACTCACTTGAGCAGCTCGTAATTCTTCTCGTTGAGCCGAGCGGCGTTTTCGCGCCAGAACTTCTCCGACTTGTGCACGGGACTCCACTCCAGCCGGCCTGCCTTCAGCTCCGCCGAGTACTCGTCGAACGAGCTGCCAAAACAAAAACGAGGGCGGAGGTAAGGGAGTGGGGGCCCTGCGGCTGCTTGATCGTGCCACTGCTGCTGGTGGGAGGGCCTCCAGAAGAGTCGTGTGGACCGTCGGCCTACTCATGCACGCTAGGACGGGCATTCTTCGGCCAAGGAGAAAATAGCCACACTTTTACCACCAACGCAGGTGTCCTTGCGGTGTCACCATTTATGCTGTTTTGGACAGAGGTGAGGGCAGGTGGTGGCGGGGAGTGGCAGGAGGCAATTTAATAAATTTGCCCAATGTTTAAAATTCCACACCGGGAGATTGAATCGAACCGTCGACCTCCAATTGTACCAACCATCCCTCTTTAGACGCTCGAATGACACCAACCACCGTTTTCTCTGAGTCTGTTTCATACGAAAGATCATTTAAAACATTTCATGAATCTGCTGCTGGATGAAGACCTCGCGACGCCGTGTCGGTCGGTGAAGGGGGGCGCTTGCCGTGACTGAGCGTCGGGCTCAGATCGCCGGGTTCGTAGCGCCGTGCGCTAGCCAATGTGCCACCACGCCATCCCGTTAGTTACGTTTCGAGAGAATACGATCATAATTTGTTCGTGTCTAACCCTGACTCTGAAAAGTGTTACCCGCAAGCGCAAATATTCCAATACAAAATATTATTATTTTTAACCTCTTTCACCGTTGAAACACTCGCATTGACCAACACCACCGCCTGCACTCTAAGCCCCATGAACCGGTCTGGAATGATATAATTCATGAGCTGCGTTGCCATCAAACTATTCCTCCCAGTGTAAGTTACACCAGAAAAGAGAGGAGTGTGGGGGGGGGCTTTCGTTTTCGAGCCAAACAACAACGGCGTCCCTGGGCGAAGAAGGGCCCTCCTGCGAGCTGAGTCGTCGTAATGCCATCTCGAACCGACGCCCCAATGGGACGTGGACAGTGCATACGGGGGGGGGGGGGGGGGTCATGAAACACTGTGATAGATTTGTCCGCGCGAGTCTCTGTGTCAGTGTCACGAAGAGAGCGTCTGGGTTCGCCAGATAACTCGGCGACAGAACAAAGGTGCTTCGTAAAACATTTATGGAAGTTGCACCTCAGGTCCCCTTCCGTATTAAACACAATCTTGACGCTCCTCAAAGTAATTTAACAAAAGATAATTGCACGAAAACACGCTGGCAAGATTGGACAAGCGTCCCAGTGGCACTGAGACACCAGGACAGCGTTCTAGTGAAGTATTATGTTTTTAATTTTGCTGGTAACAAGTGCAGTTAGTGAGTGCCAGAGCGACAATATTCACAAAAATGTAAATGCGCTCTTTAAATTGAGAGAGCAGAGATAATTGTGCTATTAAGTGCCATCAGTTTCCTTGTTTTCATTTTATTGACTGCACAAGCGTTTTTTATTTTTTTCACGGTTGCAATCTTTACGATCTCAATATTGAAAACCGTAAAATATTATCATCTCCATCTCCGATGTGAAAGCGTTTTCATTCCATCTCCCGCCCGAGGGTGTCTTTGTCGCTCTCTCGCTCTCTCGCTCTCTCGCTCTCACTCCGTTTTCCCACCTCAAGTCGTGCACGCTCTCTCCGAGCTTCTCCAGCATGAACTTGATGTCCTCTACCACGTCCTCGTCCTCAAACTTCTGCTGTTCCAGGTTCTCCAGCTGCTTGAGCACCTGGTGAACGGTTCAAGCACGGCCAACGTTGGTGGTGAAAGTCGACTTGGGCAAAATACAACAACGACAACAGCAACCGTCATTCGCCACTAAGTGGCGGTGACGTCCCCACGGCGCTTGTGCCAGGCTATGTGCACGTTAAGGCAACGTGAAGTGTCGAACGTCCGCTGGCAGGAGGTCACGGGACAGACCCAGGTGCCATGGGTTGCCTGACTGAGATGACTGGCTGATGCACCACCTGTGCCCCCTACTGTGCGAACTTGCTGTGCTTTAAGCCACTCGGCGCTCGATGTTGTGAGCGTCGCTCCTCTGCCCTCCGTTGTTGCTGGAGGGCGACTGCCTCCAACTGCCCATCAGCGTCCTTCAGGAGCCGTCTTCATAGAGGCCGATCTTGACACCGCTGGCACCAGTCCACTCAGCTCCACGTCCTCATGTACCACATCACTCCATCTCTTCTCTAGCCCGTGCGCGCCCGTTTAGCCCCCTCTATCCGGCCGAACAAAAGCTGTTTAGTCAGGCGGTGGCTGGGCATTCGGGCTACGTGACCCAGCCAAAACACGCACGCACACACACAACACTGCACACGCACACGATTAGGCAGCCAATATTCGCAAAAGTAATTAATTAAAACGGATTCTCAGTCTCACAATACACACGTCGAAAATGCACGTTTAACAACGTTTTTAAAATGTGTGCAAATAGCATGCGGATGCCCGATTTATGTTGAATTCTCTTGGGTGCAGTGAGGTAGGAGCTGGGAGAACCAGCCAAGAAAATGACAACAGCAGGATTGCAACTGCGTCCGAATTTGTGCTCTGCATGGTGATAAAGAGAATTGGGAGTCATTTTTTTTATGCTTCGGCATTTGATGTCTAAGAGCTCCTCAGCCAGACGAGAGATGCAGCCAACCCACACACAAGCGCAGTCAGCAACAACGACAAAAAAAACACTCAACACGTTCGCCAATAACACTACGTGTGTGGCCTAGAAAGGACAAAAATACGTAATCGGCGACGTTTCGGGCAAGGAGCCTACTTCACAGCGGATAAGTGGAGAGGCAGGAGAGACAGTTTGAATGCGAGTCGGGGACTCTACTATGCACGACGGGGGTGCAGGATGGTAATTAAATGTCAGCAACATTTCCGTGGCAGGACACTACCCCCCCCCCCCCGCTGATGGAAGACCCCCACAGAGAGGGCACCAACGAACAACCCCCCCCCCCACACGTGGACACGGCCAAGCACCGACAGTGCCCCCCTCCCCCCGCCTACCCCCCGCCCCTCCTCCCCCCCAAACAAACTATCGACGCGTTGTACCGGGCCTGTGCGTTTCACAGCAATAAAAACAAAGTTACAACAGGAACAATATGAAACAAAAATGTCGAATAAATCTTCTTGGTTCTTTCGGAAAAGTCACGTAAAATGGAAATAATAAAATAATAAAAAATTTACATTATAAAATAAAAAAAAGTCTTCTCGACAGACCTGGTCTTCACCTGAGGACGGCTGCTTGCGTTGTGGCCGAAACGTCGTGAGAATTATTTTAATATGTTTTATTTTTATTTATTTATTTATTTCCATTCTACGTGACTTTACCGAAAGAACCAAGAAGATGATGAATCCCTGCAGTCACGAAAGCTTTACATCGAAATGTCGAACAAAGTTTCGACCCTCGATAAAGGTGTTTCGGCGGGACGTCTCGGGCAGTAATGGGGGGGGGAGGTTGGAACTGGACGCACCTTGCACTGGATCATGGTGAGGGCAAACTCGTGGCGCGTCTCCTTGTCCACCGCCTGCGACAGCATGTTCTGCAGAGACACGAACGCCGGGGAATCACCGATCGCGTCCACGTGCCGCCAAGTTTCCTCCTCACTCCCGCCGCCCGGTCCAAGCCTCGGTCTCAACCGAGCAGTGTTATTGTTTGTTTAATTCTCGATTGAAAATGCACTTGTTTAGAACTGCCGCTTTGCGTGTTTTTAGTTGCTTGTCCTTCCCCTGCACCTCCGATTAGCGCGGTTGGCTACGTACGGTGTGAAAGAGGTTCAACATACCACCATTGGAACCTCCTTTGCCAGTAGCAAAATATGATAATTGTTTTTTTACCCTTTTATCTGGCAACAAAACTGACACCTTTTTTACACGGAGTCATGTTTGCATTGACCACAATACCTGCGGTTGGAATGCAAAAAAAAAGGTATTGTGGTCAATGCAAACATGACTCCTTGTAAAAAAAAGTGTCAGTTTTGTTGCCAGATAAAAGGGTAAAAAAACAATTATCAGGTTCAAAATACTTAAGATATAATTGGGAAGGCCACAGTTGATCGATCGACAGGTGGCGTGAGGCAGGGTAAAGTGTGTGTGATCCCGCCTTTTCCAAGACGTCTGGCCAGTGTGGGCGGGTGAGCCCCATGTACTGGAGAGGTGATATCTAAGAGCTCAATTTAGTGGAGGTGCTTCCGTCACCAGTAGAGTCGATGAGCAATTGCAGGGCTGCGCCTTTAACCTTTGCAGCTAACTGCCATTGGCGCTGTGCGAAATGCATCAACATTCGTGGGGCAATGTTTTTTTCCCTGCACGTCGTTGTGAAATCATCAGCAGCGGTTGCTCCTTGAAATAGCGGGCAGTGCAATCAGGCTAAGTAGGTCACTCAGAGCGCTGAGACGGATAAGTGGGATTGGCCAGGGATGGTTTCCGATGGTCAAGGATAACGACCGAGTGGCAGCCAAGGAATGGATCGCGACCAACAGGAGGTCCAATGGAGCGATGAATTCAGCTCTTGTGCAAAGGTGTTGGGCGGATTATAACATTGGAGTGAGAGGCGGCAGTGGCTTTGGGATGCCTTCATGGCTGATGATAATGACGGTAACAATTAGAATGACTATTGGAAGACCACGTTACAACAATTCACGTTTTAGAGCTACTGTTTTGTTATTATTTAGTTGCTAGGCGTATGATTAATATGTTTACCTCCACTCAAAATTCAACTACATGAAGGAAAACTTTTTGTTAATGTTCCGTTATATGACAAATATCGCTTTATATATGCATGGTGTTCTGAATACTTAATATAAAGCAATAGCTAAGTACGTTAATGAGATATCAGCATATAGCTCATTAGCTGTAATGTATCCTGCAAAAAGTACCAACAAAAAACGCTTGCAAAAAAAAGCAGGATCACTTAGACTTTAACTTTTAAATTCATATTTGTAGGAGCAAATTCAATTAAGCATTTAATGATAAACATGCCATCATGCAACGCGCAATAATAAAATGATCATCAGCCATGGTCAATCCACTTCTAATGAAAGCCTTTCAAAACCGCCAGCATCTCTCTCATAAGAAAATTAACGCGTGTAGATTAACCATGGAGCAAGAGTTAAATGTTTTCTCCGAGGCGTCACTATACACTGGACCTTAAAAAATATATTAAAAGACATTACTCATCAGTAATGCAGAAAATAAAACACTTATAATTTATTAAATCTATGAATAATGAAGATTAGATATTGCCACGTAGGATTGTTGTGGTTGTGCTCTCCGGCTCTCCAATATACTTTCGGGGTGCTGTTCGGCACGATGCCCGACGTTTCACTGCTTGTGCCGGGAGCTCCTTGAGGAAATGAAATGAACAACCTCCCAGCAGCGAGCAGAGCGGAACATCGGGCACGTGGTACGGCCTGAGAGCACATCGCAGAGTTTATAACGCGATTCAGAGCTCGACGGTGAGTTATCTCTGCAGTTGCATATGCATCTCTGTGCGACCGTCGCATACTCTGAGTGAAAAACAGGGCATTATGGATGGGAACCATTAACTTCGGCCAAACCGTTTTGTGATTGGTAGTTTGCGTTGTACATTTATCAGCGCACTTGAGAGAGAGCCGGTCGATTTCCTTTCTCCGTGCCCCGATTTCATTTGGTCCGCAATCATCAACAAGCGGTGATAAATTCGAGGCGGACACAGGAGCCGTATTTGTTGGCAAAGGGAAGATGGGCCCGGGCAAGGTTACAATGCTGGCGGGCGTGGGCAGCGTGGTCGAAAAATCCACGGTCGTTTGGCAAGCTTTCGGGAAAAAAACGCGGCACTGGAGGATGTTTTCTGTGGCTCGTGCCCAGGTGCGCCTTGCCAAGATCCCCAGGCAAGCGAGTCGAGGAAAGCCCGCAAGTGTGACCTCGTTCAAAGGGGTTCAACGCCGCTGAAATAGTTCACTCTCAGAATGAAATGCAGGCCGGTGATGGGGTTGTGTAAAAAAAAAGATAATTGATCATTTGTGTGCAGAGACAGGTTTGTGAAGGAAACGTATCGTCTGCTTATCTGTTTCGTTATTTATATTCTCCACAATGACATTAATGAATATTTTTTGAGTTATGTATTATGTAATGCTCCGTGCAACTGGGAAGCCATATCTTAAAGAGAGGGTCCTTGCCTATGACATCTCGCGGTTCGCCCGCAATGATTTAAGCAAGCCAGACTCTGCTGATGAGACACTGTACGTCGAAACCGGTGCAGAGTTTTCTCGTGCCGAATCAATGCTTGCTGACATTCACATTCGGAAGGCTGTGGGACCCGATGGGTCGTATACAGGACACTTTAAATTGTTTTCGTGTGCAGAGACAGACGTTAATATTTGTATCCTCCACAACGACGGCGCTAATTATTATTTTTGTTTAGGGGGGGGCATATATATACATCCAGCGGGGGGCACGACATAGCCAATGTTAAACGAGCTACATCGTAACATCTGTGGGCAATGGGGGAGCCAGGAGTTTCAGGTAGGGGGGGGCAACCCCTCCAGCAATGAAAAATGATAGGACTTGTTAGTAAGTAAGGAGTTGTTAGTAAGTAAGGACTTGCCCCTTGCTTTTTATTCGACGCGTATGCGGCGATAGCGCAGCCATCGATCGAGGGTCGAATTCGAACCGCGTTGTGTGATCGGCATCGCGCTCGCTGAAGGTGAATGTCTTCAGGGAAGTCGTGTACTGGATACGCAACTGCGCACAATTATGTGAGTCACTTATAACTGCTTGGCCGCTACTTATTTACAATTGTGGACTCAGACTAGTGTCCTATCATGTCATAGAGTCCCTGGCACGTAATAATATGCTACGCAGTGGCAGTAGAGCTCGCAAAATGCCGATTTACTACCAATAAACCCCAATGATCCGATCGAAATTAGGGATTTCGATCGGATCATTGGGGGGGCACATGCCCCCCTCCCCCACACCTGCGGGCAAGCCTCACAGCCCTTCGTCGATGTGTAACGCCTCCAGTGGCTGCAGGCGAGCGTGCCAAGTGTTTAAGTGTTCGCTAATTGTTACTGAAGCTCTCCAATATACTTTCGTGGGCACAATGACGTTTTTTGTTACGATTATGAGCGTCTGCCGAACGAGCGATCATTGAAGAAAACCCTCCGCTGCTAATAAAGATCATACCAACATGTTTGGGGCCGTCCATAAATGACGTCACGCGATTTTGGACGATTTTTGACCCCTCCCGCTCGTCACACGGCGTCACAAAAAGTCAGACCCCCCCTCAAATATAACGTCACAAAGCTTTGCCCCCCCCCCCAAAAAAAAAAAAACATGCTTCAGATCGCTTTAAACTATTGTCATTGTAGTGCGTAATGAATGTGCCGCTGCACTCTGATGTTGTAGGAGAAAACATTAAAATGTATATTTAATTAAGTAGAACGTGCTGTCTGTATTTATCTAAAGTTGCGTATTTTGATGTGACATCACATTTCTCAACCCCCCCCCCCTCGTCACACATCGTCACAAATGTCTGACCCCCCCCCCTAGGTGCGTGACGTCATTTATGGACGGCCCCTTTTGACTTCGGGGGGGGGGGGAGGGTCTGAGTGGAGGGGGGCAGTCCGCTGCCCCCCCCCCCTCGCGACACTACAGGGGAGCCAGAAAGAAAGGTCATGGGGATACTCCTGAGTAGTTTCTACAAATGTCGGCGACCTGATTGCAAGAGTCAACGCTTTCAAGACGTTAACAAATGCACGTGTAGTTTAACACGTATCATCCATAGTATAGGGGACGAGGGGTTGGGTTAGATCGCGTAAATATAAATGTGTCGTTAAAAATCTGGCTGTCCGCTTGACGATGCTAGTTGTAATTACTGCAGAAACGTACTCAGATTGTAAATGTACTTGTGACGAATTGGCACGTTCTGTTTACGTGACCAACCTTACTAGTTGGCTGTGTCGGGTAGTGGCGGTTTTAACGACACATTTAAATATTTACGCGAACTAACCCAAAAAAACTCGTATCATGAATGCATATGTGTAATGAACTCAACACATTCGTCAATAACGCTGTGGCTTTAAAAGGAAAAAAATATATCATAGGCAACGTTCCGGTCAATGGCACTTCTTCATAGCATGCAAACAGAGGCCATACACACAAAATTATATAGAGAGATTTAGAAGATTTGGAGAGAGCACTGCGCACACCACGGAGCCTGGTGAGAATTACGTTCGAAAATATTTTCTGATGACTAGTTAATTTTTTTTTTCAATTGCCATACGAATATGTAGCTTAATAAGAGCACGTGAACAACAGATTTGATCCGTTTCGAAATCAACTCATGTACATTCAAAGTGAACTTCAGCAAAACGTTGCTGCCGCATTGCATCGTGCCGCGTGCGCCAAACATCGAATCCGCATCAGCAAGTCATTCGATGAATACTACACGCGTTGTTATTTTTAAGACACATTCATACTTATCTGTCGGGTTTTTTTTTTAACAAACGTAGCCGGGAATTGTGGGACACACGCATCAATTGTAATAACGCCGTTGCGAGTGCGCGTGGACATGAATGCGTAGGTGGGTGGTTAGGTAGGTGAGTAAGGTAATACACACACCACGCTAAGCTCTTTGGTTCTTTCGGTAAAGTCACGTAGGTATAAAATAAAATAATTCAGGAGGTTTCGGGCGCAATACAAGCGTCCGTCATCAGATGAGACAGGGCTTTACCGAAAGAACCAAAGAGTATGGATTCCTGCAGTCACGAAAGCTTCAAATCAACACCACGCTAACTTAATAATTTCTTACCTTTTAAAAAAAAAATATTCATCTGCACTATTCATTTATTTTTCTCTGTTATGTCTGTCACGGAAACGGCGTCTGGTTTTTATTGATGAAACCCGACTTAAGTGCTTCTTGGCTCACAGGGTACTTCAAACTAAACTAAAACTGCTGAACTTGGGACGCTGGCAACGTCTGACTGCATCTCCACACGACACCGCACTGACTGCACACTGATCATCATCCCTCGCCTGATTTCCCCCGGAGATGGAGGAGGAGGGAATGAAACAATGACCCCATTCTCTTCGAGGGCAGCATTGCAGTCCCCTTCCTTGGCTTGACTCGCCACTTGTATTCAACAAACAAACAAAGATCCCCCGTATAGCTTTCACAGACTGTTGGGGAAAGTGCTGTGAGCGAGCAACCTATGAAGGCCGCAACAGCACACGAGCGGGTGGGTGACCAGCACTCCGCCCGGCCGACTTTGTCTCACTGCTAATGGAGATGTTTACACACCGCAGCAGGTACTCATTTGAGGCTGAGTCGACCTAGGACCGGTACAGATAATCGTCACACATGTTGGCCGTGAGCGGGAATCGAACTCGGGACGCCGGGTTCGTAGAGTAGTGCGCTAACCACTACACCACGGCTCCCCAAAGACAAAGACGGTGGTGTAGCGGTTAGCGCTACGAACCTGGCAACCCGGGTTCGATTCCCGCTCACGGCCACCACCAGCGACGATTATCTGAATCGGTCCTGGGCCTCCTCTGGGTCGACTCAGCCTCCAATGAGTACCTGGTGTGATGTGTAAACATCGCCACCGGGGAGACAAAGGCGGCCGGGCGAGGTGCTGGCCACCCACCCCCTCGTGTGCCGTGCCGGCCTTCATAGGTGCTCGCTAACAGCACTTGCCCCCACAGTCTGCTGACACCGCTCCCCACACGCACACCCACCACGCGCACCGCATGGTTTGACTTCAAAGTGCTTAAAAGTTTGCAAACATATCTCAGAGACTGCCAGAATCCCCCCCCCCCACGGGATGCTTTGACCGTCAGGATCTGTCTAACAAAACGTTACGTAACTGTGACCACACATTAAAAGTCTTTAAAACAGGCCGTGAATATATATATATTTTTATTCACAGTAGCACACGAACCACTAATTGCGTACATTTAATATAATCACACCACGGTCAAGCTCCGCTTGTCCGTGGGGTGGGGGGGGTGCCATTGCTCTCGTATCACGACGCAGCAGCAGCAACAAACGAGCAGCAGCGCCAATGCTGATGAGACTCGCTCACCTCCTCATGTTATAAATATGCAGGCCCGTCCATTGCGGGGTGCGGAGCCCGGGGCAAATCCACACTGCCCCCCCACCAACGCCTTCAAACAAACCCCGTATTACATCCGAAGCGCAGGGACCCCCAAAGCGCGAGGCCCAGGGCGGTCGCCCCGATTCGCCATAGCCAAGGGACGGCTCTGTAAATGATCATCTATAAAAATTAAATGTTAGGCTTCTCACCGACACCTAAAAGGGAGACCACATTGCCAAAATACTTTAATTTTTCCACTGGCTACTAATCAAATCCCGGATTAATTTCAATATCATTTTAATAAGGAATCACTTTGAAATAAATATTTTTAAGTCCGAAGTGGATTCACCAATGCATACTAATATCCTCTCATCTCACCTCCCTCCACACACTCTCCTGCCTCTCCCATTTCATTCCACTCTCCAATTCAGAAATCGAAGCTTTCTGTGGAAGCCCTCAGTCCACCTTCGCTCAGTGGGAGATCACTCATTCTCCCCAAATGTCCCCCGACATACTGAAACTCACATCCCACGGCCATCCGTGCTGTAGACTCCCTACCCCTGTTCAATTACGTTACTTTTTCACTGCCTATGATTGTCTGCCTCTCTCTCTTTTTAAAATAAATATTTCCACTCTTTCTGCACATGGTATCGGTATGCGGTTAGAGGCCGCTATGTAAATCCGCATCATGTTGAGAGCCTCAGACTAATAATTAAAAAAACGTGTTTAGTTAATAATACAAAAAAACATAAAAATTCAACACGCTACATTGGTCTGGGACTGGCTCTGCTCTTTGCAACCCCTTTTCGTGAGCCAGGGGCTCAGGGCCTGCTGTGGAATGTCAGGTGAGTGCACCGGGGGATTCTGAGGATATCTAATGCAAATATTGGCCAAATCAGTACGGCACACACACACACACACCCACACCGGGGAGCTGACTATTCATCTCGCACAGTGCGCACCTCTGACAAGCGCGCAAGGGTAGATGGAAGGGGTCGCAGCCTCCGTCTGTTGTCGGGGAAATCCAATGCGATGGCTCAAGACCTCGCGTCGCCGCGTGGCAACGACGCCATTTTGATTCTCAATTTTTGTTGCTGCTAATAAAGTCACATTATTGAGACGCGGGATTTTTTTTTAAGGTAAATTGATAAACAAAATCCCCGGGCACAATCAGGTGATGTCTATGTCCCCCCCCCCACCTCCCCCCACACCGTCCTGTCTTGTTGAGCACCACGGAGGTTGTCAATAATTCACAGCCAGCACCATTTGCAAAATGGATGCCCTTACTCCACGTGGGAACCAAACAAGAATCATGCGCAATGCGTAAATGTGAAATTAAGATATTTATAATGTCAAGGTGGAAAGGTCGGGAATGCTACAATAAATAGCGACGACTATACGTGTTCATTGTAATCAGCAGCAGCAGTTACCATGGTCAATCTACTGCTGGATGAATGCCTACACAAGCTGTCGCCAGCTGTCGTGATACTGTGATGCAACGACAATCCACCGAGCAATAATCCGGTGGTTATATAAAAATGTAAATACGAAAATTTAGTTTCCACATTTAGAACAGCGATGATTTGCAAAATTGCATCGTGTTTTTATTTTCCCTTCTATAAATCTACATTTAAATCAGTTTGGCAGGCCACTGCTAGGCGGAAGGCCTTTTACGTCATGCCAGTCATGGGGGTTGATTGACCAAACTTCACTACTTTGGTCCTTGTGGGTTGGTAACCGATGGAGGGCTCCAGATATCACTCGCCACCGAAGTTAGCCCTGCCCCGGGTCCACAGTGCAGCGCGTCAACCACATTGCCACCGTTCCACCTTCTTCTTTCTTTTGAATTCCATCTCGCAAAATCAGTACCGAAAAATATATATTTCAGAGTGACTTCCAACTCAAAGGAGCATCGAGCGGCTGGAGAGTTCATCTCCTGTTTGGCGCCCGTTGTGGCTAATCTGCAATTCTACAGCGGGGTTCAACCACTGTTTGACTTTCCCCACAAATTGATACTCAATTTATCACCCCCCCCCCCCCACATACCACGATTTGAATGCTTGCGAACCTTCCCAAACGTGAACCGCTCAGCTCTACCTCCAAGGCACTCGTCCGGAATTCAAAAATCAAAAGACAATTTTAATTTTTACAATGACACCACGTGTGCTGCTCAGCGGCTGAAGAACGGCGCTAGGAGACGTTTGTTTTCTGTGGACCTCTTGCTTCGAGCTCGAGTCCCGACTGCGATTTGAAGCGAAGATGCGGCGTCGGCTTGTTTTGTAATGACGTGGCGAGTCGCACCGCCCCGCTACAAACCAGCGTTGAAGTCCATCAGGGTAAGAATTCGCTTCGGAAATTTAGACGATCCGCCACTCACATATTGAAGATCACCACTATAGCTTTACGTGCCAGAATTGATCAGGATTTATTGCGCTCACCCCCGTAGACCTTTGAATGACTAAATGAACGATCGAATTTCTGAGCCGGAGGGATGACAGATCTAATCATCGACACAGATAGCTACGAATTTTTATTGTTATAGACATATCTGCCCGCACAAGGGTCATATTCATCATCATCATGAACATGATCATCATGAACATGATGATGATTGAGATGAAGGCTTCCTCAAGCCCTTGCCATCTCTCACATATAGCAATAATATTATGAAGTGTAATAATCTCAACGGTAATATTTTTATCTGTAATATTTGTTTATAGTTCTGCAGACAATCGGAGTAGATCCATTGTAGGATATAACACAATGCTTGCTTGAGAATGAAGCCACGCTGTAGAAAACAGAGCAAAGCTTTTAGACTATCTTTTTTCCTTTTTTTATGATACTACATTGACAGAGGCACCACAAAGGACAAATAACAAAAACTGAAAAAAACACTGTCAACAACGTCGGTCTAAAATATATATATAGTACAAAATATATCGATAATAGGCAATGTTTTGGACTATGGCGCTTCGGCTATGAAGAGCCCTTGCCTAGATTGTCACCCATTTATATATATAAACTTTATAGGGCAATGTTATTGACAACGCTGTTTGAGATTTTCTAAGGATACGATATTTTATTTTTTTAAAAATCGTGTACAATTGGAAACGAAGCGCTCGCGAGCGGCCATTGATCGTCAGGGTTGGTGCGATCGCCAACGGAGGCGCCCCTTGCGCGCAGGGGACACTCCCACATCTCTGCAAAGACCTGTGGCCTCGAGCAGTCAACGTGGACGACTGAGCCTTCGAACGATGCGCAGAAAGCAACAACATATAGACAAAGGTGGGGCGTGGGGAGGGGTTGTCGACTTGTGGTGACGTGGCCACGTGGCAGCGCGGTTCGCAGCTTCTCGCAGATCTCCGTCGTTCGTGGCCACCGACCGCCCTCGCTAATACTTCGGGTGTATTAACCCCTACCTCCCCCCCCCCCACACCCAAAAATAAAAATGCATGCCCACCTGCTTCGCAGAGGGAACGTTACAAAATACCGTGACGTTATTCGAAAAAGAGGAGGCCGCATGCGCTGGTGTCACGATCGAAATTTTTCCAGAATAAAAAAAACTGCTCCGGAGTTAAACTGCTTCATTTGTAGAGATAGCAACATATGAGTGGCGAGTCACGTCCGAACTGACCGATTATAGCGGTCTGTGACACATAGAGCCTCCTTCAGAGCCTTGCGCGATAGCAATAGTGGGAGCAAATTATATATTGGTCAAGGAAGGACAATTGTTTGATATAACCTCTCAATAATTCACCTTCGTAGGCCCTCTTGGTTAATTGACATTGACCCCCTCGGCTAATTGGTCCCACAGGTTCAACTCTGCCCCCATGCATCTGCTCTGGATCCCATCAGGAGTGTTGGGTTTTTCTTTTTACTGTGGGTCTCCAAAAACGAATCGAAAACTTATTTCATCCATCAGACGGCAGACTGTTTAATTACTTTTCTTGTATGACACACGGATGACGGGACATTGAAAAACAGAGAAGCAGATGGGGAGGCATCGTAAACAGAAACCTGGCACAATGAGATTCACGAAAAGCAGCGGCAGAGAAGGCGGCGAAAGATCGGGAAGAGGTGGAGGGAACTCGTGTCAACAGCACGTGTCGAAAATCACAAAGATGCCTGATGTTGATGACGACGACGATGAAGTGTGACCTTACGATGCACGATCGGATCCTGGTCGTGATTAATGCACAGAGCAAGCCTGAGCCACACTCGGCGCGACCGTTCACAGCACACGCACACACACGCGCGCACACACACATGCACACACGCACACACGGGCACTCGGCGGTTTCTTGAATCACGCCCGACCGTGTATAGAAGGAGCTGCGTACGTGTCCGCGGTTGTGTCGCATGCCTCTCTCCGATGTGTCCGCGGTGTGCAGCGTGTGTTGTGTTCTCGTTGTGCTGCGTGTGTCGTTCGGCACCGTGTCCGACGTCTCGTGCCACATGCGGGGAAGCTTCAGTTCAATTCCGTTCCCGAAGAAGTCCCCAGCACTTGCAGCGAAGCATCGGACATCGTGCCGAACGACACACGGTGCAACCCGAAATCACGTATGAGGGCTGCGTAGGACCTTGTACACAAGCCTCGACACCGTGGTACCCAATGCTTGAGTCTAAGTATTTACTTAAGAGCGACCCTATATTGCTCTAAGCAAGGCCGTCCGGTTGATAGGGGTGTAGAGGATGCGCGGAACATCCTGACACACAAACACCACACAACCACGGGTTAAGGGTCAGGGGTCACGCAAGCACTGCCATGCACGACACGCAATCCGATGATTGAGTGGAGGACACTCCGATCGGATTGGTGCGGGGAAGGATTGGCGGAAAAACGGGGACGGAGTTGGAGAGTTCGAGGCTTTGGATGATGAGTGGAAGTGTGGTGTGAGTTGGCGTCGAGAATCAAGACTCTTCTTTGACCAGCTCAAGTGTCCTCTTCACGGGGTTGGAGTGGAATGCCGCACTAAGAGGAACATTCTAGCATTTTCATCATAATCATTATCAGCCACGATCAATCCACTGCTGGATGAGGCCTCCCTCACGCCGTTGCCATCCCCTTACGATTCCGCGGTGTAGCGATCCGCCGAGCAGCTGCGTGCGAGCCTCTTCATGGAAATAAAACAAGAAACTAATAAGACAAAAATCTTTGCCGCAAAACTGAGATGATCCAATTCAATTTAGATGGTGTTTGTATTGTGGCGAATTCCTGTTGGCGCGTAGAAGGAATGGGTTCACCCGTACGCGTGACAACCGCGAACGGGGGAACAATTGCTGACACACGAGCGGGCCTGGATGTGTTTTAACAGAAATCGATGGACTGTGGGCAGATTAAAGCTGCCAGGTGGAGGCGAGAATTGATTATGAAATAGTAGGAGAGGAGAGAGACCTGACACCAGAGGGAGAATACGCAACAGCTGCCAGATTGTATTCAGGAGAAGCGCTATGGATTTTGAGGCAGCAAGCAAGCAATGAGCAACCATTGTATAATCCAATCACGTGGCTAAAGGGTAACTGTGCGCCTAACTACGGCACGCGGTTTAGATCGATAAATACAGTATCTACTAAAGCGTTTTAGTAGAGACTACAGCATTTACTACTAACACGTTTTTTGTATCTACTAAAACGTTTTAGTAGACGCTGCAGCGTTTTTGTTGATACTAACGCGTTTCCTGCTAAAGCTTTACGTATCTACTAAAGCGTTTGAGTAGATACTAAAGCGTTTGAGTAGATACTAAAGCGTTTACTACTAAAGCGTTTTAGTAGCTAAAGCATCTACTAAAGCGTTTAATATCCAGAAATAAAGTATCTAATAAAGCGTTTTAGTATATACTAAAGGGTATCGACTGAAGCATTTTAGATCGATAAATAAAGTGTCTACTAAAGCATCCACACTCCTTTTGTAATCTATTCGCAATTCGTGCCGACATGCTTTTTCAAAGTACGCGGTCTTTTAACCTCAATATTATCCCAATGAAATGTAGTAGGCTTTCGCAATATTATCCATAATGGAGGTTTTTGGGGTTGGATCGCATACATGCAAATGCGCCATTAAACTCGCTACCACTCGACTCAGCCAATGAGTAAGGGTTGTCACGTGAACAAAACATTCAGATTCAAGACCGAAGCAGGAGGAGTTCTCCACAATTGTGGCTGTCGCCTGACGAGGCTGGTTGCAATTACTGGTGAAACGTCACCACCACTCGAATTGTAAATGTTGCACACTCGAAATGAA
Source organism: Entosphenus tridentatus (assembly GCA_014621495.2). NCBI lineage: Eukaryota > Metazoa > Chordata > Hyperoartia > Petromyzontiformes > Petromyzontidae > Entosphenus > Entosphenus tridentatus. Next base: position 8,445,576 of record CM025631.2, on the reverse strand, counting down.
GGACGTGGGCAGGTGCTCCAAATCGAGGGCAAGCACATGTATTTATTGTGGTTAATATTAATCTTGTGAAGCACAGCACCGTCACTCTGTAAAATGCAACAGCACGTGTTACACACAGCAATTCTTCCGAGTCGCCATTAACCATGTGGCTGGTTTGCACGTGCGGTTATTCATTAACACTGGCAGCCACCTACAGGCCCGACTCAGTCATCACATGCTGCTGTACACACACGCATTGATGCACTGCACAGCACATCAGGACTTTCACAGAACCACACTTTACTCCCTTGCTGCACAAGGACATATTTAAAAGAGTGACCCATTACTAATGTGCCACATTGTGGGTAGACTCTCACACCGGTGTGTGGAACGAGTAACGAATTGGCATGTTTTGTTCACGTGACAAACCTGACTAGCTACCTCTGCGGCAGGCGGTGGTGCCGGGTTTAATGACACATTCATATTTACGTGATCTAACCCAACACAAACCTTTATTTTGGGTTATCCATATTGTGGCTATTGGCGTGGCTCAATGACACGAAGCACCCGCTCAGAGTTCTCGCCGAGCGGTGGGGCTCTTCACGTGAGAGAACGGTCCATGGAAGTGGATATTACAGAGCTTCCTCCGAGATGTCTTCCAATGACCTCTGGTCCACACGGTAGCGGGCAGCAATTTCCCGCCTGTTTTTTTCGCTCAGATTATTATTATTATTATAAATTTTCATGAGTGACGTGAATCTTTTTTGTCAATTCTCAAAGCCAAATTAAGTGGAACACCACCGTCCACATTTGAGAGCCCAGTTCATTCAGAACCAGTGGCCTAGATTTGAAGCTAGGATCTCAGCGGTGCTAACTGCGAAGTCTGAATATCGCACGGCAGCTGTGACTCTCTCCGACTCCAACGAACAATTAAGGACAGCTTACAGTGGGGAACTGTGGATCAAAAGATATTCACTCGACTACTCTTGAAGCCATCCATTGGTGCACTCACCAATCGAAACGTGAGCATATGAATGTCACTGAATGACTCCCTACCATACGAAAGAAGAGTGGCTATTTAAGTTTAATCAGTGTCTTTGAGTCTATGGGTCTTTACACTAGTCGTCAGTTCTCTATGAAATTCGTTGGTGTCTATGTAAGTCTATGAACCTCCACGTGAGTCTATGCGTCACAAACCATGGACCACGTGGTAACGCCACGGGCCACTTACGTAAATTTTGCCGGCAGCATTTACGGTCATTTCACCGGGCTACTCCTGAAGCCGCACACCGGCACACCTCACTGACCTCCACGTGAGCACGTGAACGTCGCCGACCGTCTCCCCAGCGTGTGGGACACGAAGAGGTGCTCTGATGTGAATGACAATTGTTGCGCACGCTGTTCAACGTTTAATACATTTCCATGACAAAGATCCCCAGCAGAGCTCACCAAGCTGTGAGCCATGCCTCGCCTCCTGGGTAGATGATTTGGGCATTATAGAAATAAATTAGCTACACAGCAGCATTCGCTGAGATTTCGTTATCACACACATTGAATGCATGTAAACAAAACTAATTTGGCCGGTAAAAGTTGCAAGTTTCGTGTTGTTTTGACCAGCGCTTGCATAAAATATGGTATTTTAAAAAAATTGCTTAATTAATGAGCGTACTAAGCTCGTTCCAACCTGTGACATAACAAATGTGACATCCTTTAAAGTTCTTTACGCCGCAGGTAAATGGAAGCGTGCGGATTGGAGATTCGGGTTGGTTTTCTCGGCGTGTGAATCAATGCTGCCGGTCCCACACTGCTCCCATGAGATCACCAATCACCGCCCCAGAATCACCGCACCAGAGTCACATCACCAGAGTCACCGCACCCGACTGAGACCTTCACAGCCGTGGGCCGCGGCACAACATGCGGAGAATGTCACACAGCCCGTGGCAGGTATTGGCTGATTAATAAATAAGTAAGTAAATAAGTAAACAAGTGATAATAAAGTAATGATAACAATAATAATAAGATAGGATGTGACATGCCTGAGTGGTAGCGCATTTGCAGGTTGTTGCAGAGGTTTGTGGCCCAAGCCCAGCGTCCACTCTTGTTAACACCGCCGGCTCGTGTTGGCCAAAACTGACCACTAAGCGGAACCGTGACGAGTGGCTCGCGATTGGAAGATTGCGAGTTCCAATCCTGGTTGGATGTTGACTCAAACCGTCATTATTCCACGGGGGGTGGATACAAATCATATCACTTCATGAGGAAGTACACAGTGCTTATTCTTTGGATGGACAAGGAAGGGCAATTGTTTGATATAAGCTCGCAATAATTCACCTTCGTAGGCCCTCTTGGTTAATTGACATTCACCCCCTCGGCTAATTGGTCCCACAGCTTCAACTCTGCCCCCATGCATCTGCTCTGGATCCCATCAGGAGTCTTAGGGGTTTTTTTTACTGTGGGTCTCCAAAAATGAATCGAAAACTTATTTCATCCATGAGACAGCAGACTGTTTAATTACCTTTCTTGTATGACACACGGATGACGGGACATTGAAAAACAGAGAAGCAGATGGGGAGGCATCGTAAACAGAAACCTGGCACAATGAGATTCACAAAAAGCAGCGGCAGAGAAGGCGGCGAAAGATCGGGAAGAGGTGGAGGGAACTCGTGTCAACAGCACGTGTCGAAAATCACAAAGATGCCTGATGTTGATAACGACTACGACGAAGTGTGACCTTACGATGCACGATCGGATCCTGGTAGTATCAGAATAAACCCAGCGAGTGTCCGAGCAGCGTGATTAAAGCACAGAGCAAGCCTGAGCCACACTCGACGCGACCGTTGACAGCACACGCGCACACGCGCATTCGCACACACACACACACACGCACACACGCACACGCACACACACGCACACACACACACGTGCACATGCACACGCACGCGCACACACGCCCACACTCGCGTTGAGGCGCGTTTTTTTTACCAAAAGATATTCACTGTTTGCTACGCGGTGGACGTCAGAGATCCCGTGGTGTTATGTGAAGGGAAAAATTTGGCCAAGTCTGCTGGCGATGGTACACATTTTCCAAACTTTTTTTTTTAAATACCTGCCAATTACATAATTGGGTAAAACCGCATGGCACCATCTGTGAGACGCAATGCCTTCCTGGTAGCCGTGCAATGTAAGAATGGCACGACTACCCCATATACAACAATATCGTTCGTTACAATTACTGTGTGTAATTATCACGGTAATATCCAGCTTGTTGTCAATCCAATGCTGGATGAAGACCGCCGTGTCGGTCATGGCGATTGACTGTACTTCACCAGATTGGGGAGCGTGGGATGGTGAAGGTGAGGGCTCAAAACTGGATCAGATAACACTCATCACTGATGTCACTGAAGTTATCTATGCCCGCGAATTGAACTCAGATGGCTGGGCGCATAGCGCAGTGCACTCTAACCACTGTGTCACTGCCCCTTTGGGTTACGTCCCAAGATCGCGGATGAATGAAGCTCAAAGTCTCCCATGTTCCTTGCGAGCACTGCCTCATTTCACCATGTCCATCCTGTGCTCGCTGAGCTGCATTGTGTTCTGGTTGCCGAACGAATACATTGTCCGGTCGCACTCGTTACACACGAAGTGCTTGCCACAAATGATCTCGTCAAGAAGCATAAACCATCACGCGAACTCCGCTCATCCTAGCAGCAGCGGCTTATAGTTCACCATTGAACGAAGACGGTCACTGCATCGCGCGCTTTCAGATTCGTTTCTGCGGCCGTCTGGAACGCTCTTCCTTCCGATAATAGGAAGCCACTGGAGCTATGCGCTTTTAAATAATCTAGATTGTAAACTCATTTCTTGAGAACTGCTTTTTGTGTTTTGTTTGTTGTCCTTCCCCCGCACCTCCGATTCGCACGATTGGCGACGTACAGTGCGAATGAAGTTCAACACACAGTACATACATACACCACATCAACCAATATAGCGAGCTAACGTTGTGGGTAGTGGTTTTTATTCAGTCCTTTTTCAATGGCCATTCTCCACAACATTATCCGACGTATAATTTCCTCTTGTAAATCAGGTTCCATTTTCATCATCATCATCATCAGCCACTGCTGGATGAAGGCATCACCCAGGCCGTCGCCATCCCTCACAATCCATTCTTGTAAAATTTGGTCCATTGTGTGGGTTTGTTTCTGACCGCATTTCCGAACAATGTCGTGGCAGGCAGTCAGCGCCAATTTGAAACGTTCTGCTTTCGCCACTTCGGTGCGAGCTCAATCATTGGTGATTCGTGCTTGTGGCACCATCGCCGTCGCAGTGCCTTCAACTGTAATTTATAATTTTTCATTTTGCTCAAAGAGGCCACATGCGGACTTCGCTACTCAAAGGTGGTGCTTGGAAATCTCAGAGCGCGATCAAACCACGGCGTGTCCGTTTCACATATCCCATTGTGTGGAGGAGCAAATAGCGGGGATTCGTGAATTGACGCTGTTGATCCATGACATTGGGCTTAGACATGATGATGATGCTGAAGACGATACTGCTACAACGCGACCTAATATTAATTGAGCAGAAAAATGAGAGCACACACATGAATGGGTTACCCTTAGCAATACAATTTCCACATTATTGCTTGACAACAGGGGAAAACACTCCTGGCCTCATACGTGCATCGATGCTGGGCAGCAACAGCTGCTTTGGCTTGACGCGTTGTAGTAATCACACCAATGAAAGCCCCTCTGCAATCATGCGTCGGCTGCCTGTGTACAGATGGTATTTCCAAAAATACGAACCTTCATATGCGCTTGACCTACATCCTGCAAAGTTTATATATATACGTAGCTGGCGGTCAAATGTTATCGGAAATTTACGAGGATCAGATGGATAACCGTCACTCCGGATTTTTGACTGCCTGCGAAAGGCGGTCAACATCGGGGATCGGCGCAATCCCAGCCATCGCTGCGCGCTGGGATTTGACGAAGCCAAAGGGGCGATCGCGTGACAAGCGATCAAGGCACCGTACAGCAGGTACGGCAGGTACGGCAGGTACGGCAGGTACGGCAGGTACGGC
>CM025631.2:8404360-8427904 GCA_014621495.2 Entosphenus tridentatus | reverse complement strand
GCTGTCGCCTCGACAGACCTGGTTTCACCTGAAGACGGCTGCTTGCGTTGTGGCCGAAACGTCGTGAGAATTATTTTATTATGTTTTATTATTTTTATTATTTTATTACTTCCCTTCTACGTGACTTTACCGAAAGAACCAAGAAGATGAATTCCTGCAGTCACGAAAGCTTTAAATCGAAATTTAGTTTGTGGTCCTTCCCCTGCAGCTCTGATTAGCACGGTTGGCTGCGTACGGTGCAAAATAAGTTAAACATACAAACATTGCAATCTAGATGTCACCAGCTCTTTCTCACGGTGTGCCCAATGAAACCATGATTCAAGCTCCTTAATTCCACCACCCCACCATTAACTCTATCCACCCAGCATAATAAATGGCTACAGCACAGCAGTAAAATCTATTGCCGGGTTACGCTGGTGGGATGAAGTGTGTGAATTCCCACCTCTTCCAAGACATTTTGCCAGTGTGGAAGATTTGGCCAAATACCATCAAGAGGGGATCTATAGAACTGCCTCTAATAGAGGCCCTTTCTGGCAGCAGTCACACGGGAAAGAATGTGCAGGGCTGTGGCTTCACCACCTTCGCCTAGCGGAGGAGACAGAGTGATCTGCTTACATTAGGGCTGAGTTGGGCAATTGCCTTCGTACGAGATGGCATCCAGTCTAATGGATGGTTCTGCTGGAGGCTACTGGTCATGAGCGTGAGACTATAGGACACGGTGTTGTGTCGGCCTCCATGGATAATCCACCAATTACAAGTGAACTCCCAGCAGTGGAGTTCAATTCCACGAGGCTGTATGTCAGGAAGAAAAAAAAACCAATCCGACAGCGCCACTAAAGGGCAAAGCAATTTCAGTGGCTGATCAATGTGGGTCTTCGTGACTTGTTAAGGGCAGGTGGTGGGCCTGGCGAAGGGAGGATAGCAAAGACGAAAAATACCCGGCGATGGAATCTGTGCCTACATTACTACATGTTATTGTTATTTTAAAAAACAACACTGATAATGTTAATTATCTATCCTGGCCATCCTCACTTAGACTCAACACTCTGTTTCCGGATGGCCCTGCATTGGTGCATTGGGACGTCTAGCCAATGCCTGGACCAAGACAATTAACGAGGAACTCTCTCGCGTGTTTCCAGGCTGCACCGTTCACAACGATGTTGCGGCATTTCGGTCGCTGAAGACGCTCTCGGCAAGTGGGAGAGGAAATGCCGCGCACCGTGTGAAGCGTTGAAGCCGCGAACACCTCCGCAGGCACTAATAATGGGCGCTTGAAATTAGAGTGCCTGGAGAAAAACCCCCCACATATACGAGGGGGTGGCATTCAAAAGATGCCCTTTGTTGGCCACCTCAAAGCCCCGGTGGTGAACCCATTCCAACTGCTGGGTGGACAGAGGCAGGGCTACATTTAATAATCCTGCACCATCGTTGTGGCATCCCATTAAGTGGAGTAACACACTTTGATCGTCGGTTAAGCATACACAAGGGGACACGCAACACACGGCAGCCTCAATCGAAATGCACAATCCGTCTGCTGCACCCCAGGGATGGCACAGACACCAAGAGAACTGGTTAGGATCTGACAGAGAGAGACAGCCTCCAGGGAGCTGAATATTTTAAACACACAGCCACCGAGGGATTACGACAAACCTTATTTCAACCTATACTCGGTGTCACTTAATCCTCCATATGTCATTGTACATGGGTATGACACATATGCTCAGTTCCGCAATTTCACGTGCTTATTTTTAGACACTTTCAAGATTTGAGTAATCATTGGTGTAATTGTAAAGCGGATTTCAACTTGGGAAGAGTAAATCACCAGTTGGGACTGCAATTCAGATGGAAATAATCTGCATATAAGAGTCTAAAAACGTGGTGACGGTCGCTTACATTATACATCAGTACTATAATAGCATCTGCTGAATCAGTGTAATTACCCTGCTGCGATGTCTTTGTCAGACACGTGGACGATGACAAAGATAATTAACTGAAGTTGAAAAGTACACAGAGGAATGGGAAGGTGTGTGCTTGGAACTTTGCCGAGAGACGCGTGGATTGGAGAACATCCCCAAGATAGAGACATCAAGTTGACTGAAACATTTTAAGAATCACGTTGACTGTTAACAGGCCGGAAGCGTCACGGCCACAAGAAATTACGGCCAGCGATGAAACGAGCACCAATGTCTAGGCCTGATTTTTTTCTGTTTTGAGGTGACCTAAATATTGGAAACAAATCTTTTGTGCACAGACACGCACACGTTAAGGCCCCAGGATCGTCATTGTCATCATTGTCGCGTCTATACATAGACTTTTAATGCACATGTTTCCATATAGCATGTTACAATCATTCACAGGTCCAAATTTGGCTGAATAGATTAATTAAATTTATGCACATTGTTACATTACTTCCCATTATTAAGTTTGATGTTTGCAAAATCGCTCTTACAACCTGCTCTCGTCCCCGTTATTTGTCATTAAAACATTTGAATTCCAGCAATGGCGGAGCCAGGATTTTCAGGTAGGGGGGTCAACCCCTCCAACAATGAAAAATAAAAGGAGTTGTTCGTAAGTAAGAAGTTGTTCGTAAGTAAGGACTTGCCTCTTGCTTTTTATTCGACGCGTGTGCGGCGATGCCGCGGCCATCGATCAAGGGTCGAATTCGAACCGCGTTGTGTGATCGGCATTGCGCTCGCTGAAGGTGAATGCCTTCAGGGAAGTCGTGTACTGTATACGCAACTGTGCACAATTCTGAGTCACTTATAACTGCTTTGCCATTACTTATTGACAATTATTGACTCAGACTATTGTCCTATCATCTCATAGAGTCCCTGGCACGTAATAATATGCTACACAGTGGCAGTGGGGGTCGCAAAATGACGATTTTTGATCGGATCATTGGGGGGGCACGTGCCTCCCCCCCCTCCCCCGTCCCCCCCACTGGCTCCGCCAGTGAATTCCAGTATATTTTGGTATATTTTGCGTAAAACACTGACATTATGAGTGTTTACCAGTCAAACAAGATGGAAACCATCGTCTGGTCTACCTTGTGGACACTAATGTACCGTGATCTCATTTGCGCTCTCTGTGTACGGTGCTGTAAAGTCCCCGCTTCTTTTTGCGAGAGAGCAAACGCTGTGAGAGGGCACTTTTGCTCTGGGGTGCTTCTGGCCACGTGGGTGTTCGTGGGGAGCGGTGGTGTAGCGGTTAGCGCGCTGCACTATGAACCCGGCGACCCGAGTTCGATTCCGGCTCACGACCAACACCAGTGACGATTATCTGAACCGGTCCTGGGCCTCCCCTAGGTCGACTCAGCCTCAAATGAGTACCTGGTGCGATGTGTAAACATCGCCACTGGGGAGACAAAGGCGGACGGGCGTGGTCTTGGCCACCCACCCCCTCGTGTGCCGTGCTGGTATTCATAGGTGCTCGCTAACAGCACTTGCCCTTACAGTCTGTTAAGGCTATACAAGGGATCTTTGTCTCTTTGTCTTTGTTCGAGGAACCAAAGTGTGCCCAAGGCTCACAGCCCGTGGCCCGTGATCTGTGCGCGTTTCCTCGGCCCCTGGCGTGCGGCAGAGGCGCTCGGTACCTGCACGCTCAGGTGGGTCTTGAGCCAGGTGAGGTAGAAGCCGAGGTCACTCCCCTGCAGCAGCTCCCGGCTCATGATGGCCAGGCGAGCCACGACGCGCGCAGCCTGTCCACGTGCAACAAAGACAGGGAATGTGAAAAGGCGGAAAATAAAAATGGTTTTATTTTCAATCGAGTGCCCCGTCGACGTCGGGGCGTCTCAGGGCGCTTTGCACGCCAGAAGCGACCTACATTCTCACCGCATCTCAAACGTTTTAAAGGGCACCTCCGGAAGCAGCTGACCCTGCGCGACCCAAGGTGACTCGGAGCCTGACCATTAATCTGTCAATGTGATGTCGATGATTGCCAAGGGTAATCCAAATTGAGTAATTTGCAGTGTAATTTTTTTTTTATTTGAGGAAGAGCACAAATTTGACAAATTTAATTCAGGGCTCCGGCAACACAACGGTCTACTCATTTGGAATTACATCTTTCACGTCCACTGTGAAGCAGACGTCGCGTATTTTTACAGTTCAGACACACTGCCGTAATCACCAGGGCGGCCTGCCTGATTCGAACCGCAAACCTCTGCAGACATGCAGCAAACGCGCTACCGCCATCCGAGATCTGCAGGCTGTTGGGGCAGGTGCCGTTCGCAAGCGCCTAGGGTGGATACCAACAGCACCAGACCCGCCTGCCTTTGTCTGCCAGGTACCGATGTGTACACACCACTCCTAGGGGAGGCCCAGGACTAGATGAGCCACCCACTCCACCACCCACTTGACCGTGAGCAACGCACTCGACCGCTGAGCCGACAACGTTTACTGATCATGTTTCCTAGAAACCGCTGTTGGGAAAAAAAAATATTCCTGTTAACATGCTTCCTTGCGTACACTGGGCTTTAGACTCAAGGGTGGACTCGGCGTGCCGGAGATTCAGGTGGCCTCGCGCTCGATTTACAAATCGCAGCACTCGTGCTCATTATTCCGCTGCAAAGGCCACGAGGATAATTCGTTCAATTTAAAGCCAATTGCATCGTGGCATGTTAGCTCAACCAATTTCATTTTATGTGTGGACAACTGAGTAAAGCCAGCATCGGAACGAGTTATTTGTTGATACTGCTGCGGTGGCAGTGGTGCACAGGCGCAATTTACAAACAAGATAACTCAACAAACTCTTCAACAGCACTGCATTAAAATAAAATAAAATATTATCTGCGACAATGCAGGCAATAGTCCTTCTGAATGGCAAATAAGCAGAGGACTGAGAGACAGAGTTCATCAGGGTTGGAGACTGCAGCCGACGCGTTCCTGAAATGTGCCGCGCAAAGCGAAAACGCGATCAGGGAAAACAATTTCCCCAACAAGAAATCATGTGCAAGGTGAGGGGTGGAGGTGCGAGGGGTGGAGTTATTGGGGTGTGGAAGAATTCCAATCAACGCTCAAGAAAGTAGCTCGTCGTCGATTGCTCCAGAAACCACGTTAAAACGTTACAATGGTGCGCCTAATAACGTAATAACGGTGCGCGTTCATCGCTTTGCATGAAAAGTGGTCCCCGAGAGAAGCAGGATGTGAACGCCACGCGTTAAGCGAGGACTGACTGTAGCAGCTATTGCGTATTCACAACTTTTGGAACTGCTCTTTGTGTTTTAGTTTGTTGTCATTCGCTCCCCCCCCACACACCTGCGATTAGCATGGTTGGCTACGTACGGTGCGAAAGAAGTTCAAGGTGCATACATGATACTTATTTTATGATGTTGCCGGCACAGTGAACTGTGGGAAGGTTTGTTTTGAACTGGTCGACATCACTGAGGCAGAGAGAGATCCGACCCAGCAGTATAACTTCCGTTATTGTTCATCGCCACCATCTTCATCATCAATCACGCAGCCTCAGTCGTCTCATTACCGCCATGATCTGCTTGTTTAAATTGTGACAAATCTTTCGCTCGCTCAGCCAAAGCCCTTTGGGTGCTATTTTGTAAAATAAACAGCGTGCATCTCGAGGTATAATGGATGCCTTCCGCTGCGTTGAATAACGTCGTGCTTTGGGATCGCGTTTTGTTATTCACAGCTACACCGCAACAGCCTTCTCACTGAACACACATTAATTACAATTTGGGATGGAAATTAAACATCAATTCATGCCGAATAATTCACAAGAGTATCGTGAAGTTAAACAGAACAGTCCAGTGACTCCACGCCCCTCCTCGGCCTGATGGCAGTACAGTTTCTCTACATTATTTTGAAATTTAGCCTCTCATTGACCTTTACCTTCACACAAAAAAACCCAAAACAGCGATCGATAACACTGCCTTAAATAAAAAAAAATCCAACAGGCGACATTGTTTGGCAGTGGGCCCTCTTCGTGGATAGAGGCCAGATAGACGGCGGAGGTAATTAGAACCGGGGACTTCGCTTAACACTTTAAATTAATATATTTTTTCATGTTTACTGATGACCAGTTATTAAATAGTCCTACGGATAATTCACAATTCATAACTGACGAATAACGCACAAAACCCTTCTGTAATCAAAACGTATTACGAAATAAAAAAATTTTTTATTAAAAGTACAATTCTAATAGGTTATTGACACATTGCATTATGGGAAGAGATTCGTTCTCGCGAGGCCAAATTACAACGGACTTAGAAATGCATTCTTAGGTCCAATTAGCATTTCAAAGGGACAGATTGACCTGTCCAATATCCCTGGAGCTGAGATTCCTGAGAAATAAAATATCCGGAGGTGCGTAAATATGGAGCTAAATCGTATGAACGGACTCTGAAAAACGATTAGGGTTGTCTAGCGCTCGATAATAAAGATATGTCTGAAGTGAAGGCGTCCATTCAGTCCCACCGACTGAGCGGTTCTCAGTTTTCTGGTCTCATTCAGCCCAGGAGTCGAGACGAGGCCACGCACAGACGCCACGGAGGCCGTGGTCTCCCCGCTGTCGAGGAGACGAGCCGCTGGCCTGTGGACTCAAACGTCTGCACGGCAGAGCTGACCCAAGATTTTCATTCAAATCCCTCGCCGAGGCGTTTATCAATTTTCTCCAATGTCGTGGGAGACCACAGCGTCCGCACGCGATGTGATGTGCCAGGTCGGTCGAGGTGCTTGTCGGCCTATGACGGTGCGTCACAGATGATTTTCTGTGCTGTTGTTACGCTCGTGTCGGCGGATGTGTTTAGTGGGTTGTTTCTTTTGTGCTTGTGCACTACTGCCAATTGCAGTAGCAGCAGCAGCTTCACGAAATAATGTCTTTGCTCTCACCACGCACCCACAAGCGGATGTGTTTAGTCGGTTGTTTTTTTTGTTGTTGTTAATTGTGCTTGTGCATCACTGCCAAGCGCAGCAGCAGCTTCAAGAAATAATGTCTTTGCTCTTACCACACCCCCACACGCAGAATCATTCGTTTTCCTTGGAAAAGATGTCACGTAGGGGCGGGTCAGAACGGTACGCCCCTCCACAAAGTGGAGGTTGTCCTATGGTTTGCCTCAACCCCACCATGGGAATGTGGAATTGCCACCACCGTCGTAGGACTGAAAAACGGGGAATGAGTACCGTCTCAATGGTCATTTGATCAGGAAATAACTTTGATCTTTAAAATTGCAACAACAACAACAACACAAGAACTAAATTGCACACAAACTCCTCGCCGCGCTGCTCTGGCCCACCGCGTGGTGATCGTCATGCGGTCACGTGTTCGGAGCTCATTGCAAAATGTTTGCAAACAGGTTGAAGTCCAAACGAGGTCGTGCCGGCTAACACCTGCTTCCGTCTGGTTCACAGCGACGTTAAAGATCCGGTTGATGTCCCAAGGCTATTGGGCCGGCATCAGTGATCCAACTTTTTGTAAACGTGAAGCACAAACTGCAAGTTGCAGCAAAATCCCCCCCCACAACCCCCCCATCAATATAAGCATGCAGATGATGTCCGTGAAACATACTTGCTCAAAGAATGGTGCAAGAACTAAATGTGCCCTTCTGTACACGGGCACACGGAGTGGAGGTCTGTTTGACGTTAACGTGTTGTGACATCTAAGAGAGTGATCCGGGACTCTGTGGGTTGTTGCAGCGCTGCGTCTCGTGTTTGTAAGGGGGCGGCAACCAGCCGACCCTGGTTGCTTTTGCGTGACAACAATCACCGGCACCTCGGCACTCTCAGCACCACGCCGCTGGTGCAAATGATTTTGTAAGCCATTCAACACGAATCCCACTGGCCGTGCAGGTTACATGGTGCTGCGATGATCCATCAGTGTTTGGAGTCATGCTGCCCACACCGATGGGGGTAAGATTTAAACATTGGCAAAATTATTCAGAGGTCGTTCTTATTGATGTGTCTTCCAGTTTTGTGCGTGTGTTTCTTGCCACCCTTAGTGGATTCAACTTTCGGTAACATCGACTGCCCAAGCTCAGCATTAATACCAATTAGAAGTTCAATTATAATTCGTAAATAATGTATGACCCCTTCTCATATATACTGCTGTATAAAGGCCCAATCCCAAACTACTCTAAAAACAAAATAATGTTTTTATTTTATTTTATAAAGTCTGGTCCACTGAGCTATATATATTTATTTGAGACGCGACCTGGTCACAATTGATAGCTCAACGAATTGCTTATAGCGTGCAAATTTAAAGCAGCCACCTACTATACAATCATGTTTCTAAATGTGGAGGTAAATACCGGTGGACCTGGAGAAAAATCCAGGCGATCACAGGGAGAACAAGCGACCTCCAAGTATACAGCAAGCGTCAGGGTCAAGGTCGAACCAACGACCTCCTGCATAACAGGCGAAGTAATTAACATATTTCCCTGTGGGGCCCCACTCCCCCTCTAAGAAAATTTCAGTAATTGGGATTTTTTTTTCAGCATACTTCACCATGCTGATCAGTGTGGGAGGGTGCGCAGGGGGTGGCTCAGAACTAAATCGACGTCGCTCACGAGCGAGCAACGTGGCCGGGAATCGAACTCTGGTTACTGGGTTCATCGCACAGAGCGAGAACCTTCCTGAAGACGAGTAGCGAGACTCTGTGAAGCTTTCCTGGGTAAACAAGTGCAATAGTAATCATTCATAATAACCACTGTGCCACTACTGCACCCCAAATCATAATCATCGTCGTCATCATCCAGGCTCTATCCACTACTGGATGAAGGCCATCCCCAGCCGTCGCAATCTCTCATGGTCTCGCGCAGCAAAACGAATCCCATCTGGCCACTTAGAGATGTTTATTTGTGGCATAGAGCTTTCTGCTATTATATGTAAAAAAAAACATTCATTAATGAATGGGCTTTTTATTGCACATACAGAGATGCACTAAGTGAAATAAAATAGCTCGGATATTACACATCAACATTTAAGGGGGTACGCGCGCCTCTCTAATCAATGTTTGCTACTGCTCTTAGTGCGTTTACAAGCCTAGTAAACAAATAACGTACGGGCTGCATGTGCGAGCATGAGCGCATTAAATAACCGTGGCCCTCGGTGGGAATGGCGTTTCCATTAATGCAGCAGAAATCCTGGTGGAACTACTTAAATCAGCGCCGTGCCAATGCGCGGGATAACTAACGTCTTCAAACGGGGAACATTACATTCACGTCAAAGGCGACTCGAACCCAAAATTATGCCGAGGGGGGCTACGGCAGCAGCAGCAGCGAGAGTCGGGAACAGGAAGCAGAACATTTTCACGGCTGTGCGATGGAAACATAATTTATGGGGAATCTGGCTGGATCAAAGCAGCATTTGTGTGGACGAGGTTCAATCATGGGGGTCCCCTCGGCGAAAAAAATGACCAAACAAACTGCGACCCGACATGTCGCGTGGCGTTATGGACGCGGCATGAACGCAATTCGCGGAAGGGCGTCTGGGCCTTCACGCGGAGGGAATTCGAGACAGCCCCTCTAAAGGGCACTTGGTCTACTCTTCAACAATGGTCAGACGACTCGGAGGTTGGTGAGTCGACCCACTCTCTACCCCGATCGCCCATGAGCTAACCGTGTCGAACCCAGAATCAGAATATGTATTTATACTGGAGGAGGAATCCAATGAACTTTTAATCTCTTCGCCACGGATGTCCAGTCGAGGCATGGGGTCAGAACGTTACAAGAACAAAACATGAACACGCGATAGTGTTGCGAATTTTAACAAAAGGTAAGCAAATCACTAAAACATATGTATGCACATAAAGCGAAACTATTTTATTTTACCAGCTAAAGCACATTTTTACCCAGTTTTTACTGCTGGGTGGACAGAGGCGATGAGGTTTGGGGGGTTTGAGGAAGTTGCACCGTAGTTGTTTCAACGGGCGAACCGGGAGCGACGCGTGCTCAACAAAGCAAGTGGGTCAACACAGGAGGTTGCAGAAATTATGGCAATTAATTATTTTGACAAGAGTGGTGAGTGGGGAGGGGGTGGCCGATGCTGGTTTTGTAATTTGCGCGTGGAATTCGCTGCCAGGTAGGAGAGGGCGCGCTGGGGTGGATGGGGGGGCGGGGCTCAGGCTCCAAGCCGCTCTCCTCCGACTCGCACGATGCGATCCGCGCAACGCTGCGCGGCGTCAATTCGCCGCTTCAATAAACATCCTCCGCTCGCTCAAAGAGCATCCCTGCTCTCCCACACAGGTTCCTTGCGGGAAGGCCAAGTCGTCGGGTAGGACGTTGATTAGAAGGGAAGAGAAAAATCGTGCCGACGCAAGCATTTCTGTAACGCTTCCCAATGCGTGTTTGTCCTAGGAACTGTTTATTTTCTTTTTTTTTTATCACATTATTTTTTTTATCATAAATGTGCACCGTTTTTTCTGCAACGTTGATGTCTTTGGTTTGTGTTGCAGCTGCTTCTGTGCTGGCCGAACGCGATCATCCGTGTAACAAATCAAATAATGTCAAACTGTATTTAAAAATGTTGACTTTCGTGACTACAGGAATTAATATAATTTGGTTCTTTCGGTAAAGTCACGTAGATATAAAAATAATAATAATAATAAAGTGAATAAAAATAATAAAAATAAAATATTAATAAAGTGAATTAAAATCATCTTTTTTTAAAGGTACAAAGGTGCAGCCTATAAATATGTCGCTCACGCCACTGCCCCAAGGAGAAGGCCTCCACCAGAGGGAGTTCTCGAGAACCATCTAAGAGGGGATTTGACCAACTCTTCCACCGAATAGATGTCTTGGAAGGAAGAGGTGTGAGGACGAACACCGTGGTAATCAATGGGCAATAACAGTGTCACCCTGCGAGCCGCACACATCACGTGACGTCCATCGCCGCCTTGTCCACCAAAGACGATCCCTTTCAGCGTTGGTTTTATCTGCAAGTTTCTGGGCTACCCTCTCATCAAATTGATCTGTTTACTCTCGGGTAAGTTGCTAATAGCGACACAACTTCATCCTTAAAAACAGAACAAGAAACATTGACACGAGGTCATCTTTGCAAGAGCGTTATCGCGTCCCCGCCGTTACAGACAGAGCTGGGCTGGGTGTGCAAGACAGCAGGCGGTACCCGGACCGCACGGGGCTCTCCGCTCCGAGCTGAGCTATTGGTGGCGCACACACGGAGTGCACTTCCCAAAAACGCATTTAGAAATGTTACATCTGCGGGGCAGAGCTAATTCTGTTTGTTTATGTGCCGCTTGTTTGCCGGTGACATTTGGAAGAGAGGGTTGCGGGCGGGCGGGAGGGAGGGACGGGTGGGGGGCAGGAGCCGTGCGGGTGATGGAGGTAGTCCATAAATCCTGGCCACATTCTGGTGGTTGGGCAACGGGTACTCGGCTGACAGATGGAAAAGGGTAATGGATTCCTGTAGCAAGGGCGACCTCCAGCCGGATGTCCACACACGCGCGCGGGGCACCGTCGTTTTAATCTCTTCGACAAATAAACGGCACATTTACGGAATATCGCCGGTTATTCTTTTGCCTCCGCAAAACAAACGGCCGTGGGTCGCCAACGAAAACAATTTGCCGCGCACTTTGATGCCGAGAGATTAGCGCGCCGTGTTTACCGTGAATATTTACATTTCCTTCACGGTCGTCATCGGCCACGATCAATTCACTACTGGATGAAGGGCCTCTCCGAGCCGTCGCTGCCTGGAGATTGTGATTTTTATTTTTTAAACCCAGGAACAATGTGTTCCCGTGAGAGGAAAGGACACATTTACATTTTGCTTGGCCGGACATCTTCACAACACACGAGGAGGACATGGCCGTCCATCCGAAACATAACAGCCTCGCCTTCACCCAGCCCTCCTCATCCATAGTGTAGCAGCCAGCACTATTCTCTGTATTCTAATGCGCGGTATAAAACGTGAAATGGCTGAAAACATCTTGAAATAAAAACCCAATGCAGAACCCTTCTGAACAAAAGTCGTTCGACCCAGTGTGGCTTTATTGGATAAATACATTATTATTGTCGTTATAGAAGGTTGCTCAGCTTCAGTGCAGCTCTTTACAGACCCCTGGGGCTGTCCGGTGAAATGTTTTGTTCGATCGATCTTTTGTTGCGAAGTGGAGGATGTATGGAAGCCAAGCTGTTGTTCGCTGCCAGAAGGCGAGTGCATGCAAACCAGCAACAATCACACGCTGCACACACTTCGCTGAATCCTTAACTCGGTGTTAACAGACCGTCAGGGAGCTGATGGTCTCAACAAAGTCGTCAATGACTGTATTAAAAAAAACACCATCGGAGTTAAAATGTGAATAAATTCTAGCTCTGAGAAATCAAAATATCGGGTTTTAGTGGGAGGAAAAAATTACAAAATTTAAATCAAATCACCACACCAAACTCAGTTGCTTTTGTACCCACAATCATTTTCCTTTGACAATTAAAATGTTTCTGCCGTGCAGTTTTGGAGCTTTTCACTCGATGAATTATTGAAAGGTTCCAGCGCGCAAAATTAAAGAACGAAATTCGTTTTTAAACCTGAGCTGTGACGTGTAATTCTAAAAATGCATCAGGCACCGCTGCATGGGTTGATGTCACAGTGTGCTGTAGAGTTCAAGGCCTCTCGTGCCAAGCGGACACCGACCGCCCCCCCCCCCCCTCTAAACGTGTTCCCCCACAACGCTACAAAGTAAACAGCACGTTTATTCATCAGTTCTCATGCGGGCGCTTACCCACGCAAAACCATTGAGATTTAATTTGAATTGAGAATCAAAGGGGATGTGATTGTCCATATCAGGTTGCCTCTTTCAAGTCATTCAATTAGCTTCGTAACGAAAATAAAATATCCTCCATTGCTGACAACTTTAAAGCGCCCGTCTTCATCGCTCCACCCCTCCCTCTGCTTCTTTGTTTACTTGCACACAAACAACCCCCACTTTACGACCTTCCACAACCACAGATATATCGCCATTACGATGATAAGGCTACATTAGAAAATGTGATTGTAGTACGGTGAAGCTGAGGGGCTGAGAGACTAAACTAACGATGGAAGTGGATACCGAGAGAAGGGGAGAGAAGCAGTGATGGTGAGACACCATCACAGAGTTAAAACATATTATTTTGATCATCATCATGTATGTTGAACTTCTTTCGCGCCGTACGTAGCCAACGGTGCTAATCGGCAGTCACGATCTATCAACTGCTGGATGAAGGCATCCTCAGGCAATCTGCACACACGACGCCATTTCGCGGCTCTAAGTTTGGCTGTACTCTCTAAAATCTATGTCCCCCCCCCCACCAAAGCCATCCTCTCAATCTATCAGATATATGCTTGGAAAGTTGTGCTCTGCCCTGGATCAGCTGTCCGCCTCACGTGATCTATAAGGTAAAGTGTTCCCCAAAGGCCGTTCCAGTCGTGAGCGTGAGGCAGGTCATCAACTGTGGTTGGGTGACTTGGTTTAATGTGATTGTGTGTGCGTGGGACTGTACGTGAGCACGTGTGTGGGGAGCGGTGGCACAACGATTGGCACGCTGCACCATCAACCCGGATAAATGTCCTGCCACGGCTAACATCAGTGACAAGGGATTTCTGAACCAGTCCTGGGCCTCCCCTAGGTAATCTTAGTCTCAAATGAGTGCCTGATTCTGTGTAAACATCAACATTGGGGCGATAAAGGTGGCTTAGGCATGGTGCTTGTTACACCACGCCTTCATGTACCACTGTCCTTAACACATGCACACTAACAGCACTTTCCACAAAAATCTATAGAGGCTATACCAGGGATCATAGACCTGTGCCAAGCGAGCGTGGCACGGGTCACGATGTGCCAGGTTGTCTTTCCACTGCAGAAATGGAGCCGTGATACTGACACCGCAAGCAATTGAACGTATCAGCCCCGCCTCTGGCCCTGCTTGGCCCTGAGCCAGATCCAGATGACTCCTCATGAAGTCAGCGTGCCACGGTTTGGTTGCAGGCCTGGCTCGGCAGATAGCCAATGGAAAACCACCTGTACCGTGAGGGCCCTGCTCCAGCTCTGCTCTGTGATGCCAGTGGAAAAGGGCTTATTGTGTTTTTGTAAAGGTGTGTGTGTGCATGCGCATGTTTGTGTATGGGGAGCGGTAGTGCAGCGGTTAGCACGATGTGATACGAACCAGCCCACCCGAGTTCGATTCCCACTCACGGCCATGAACATCAGTGACCATTATCCGAACCGGTGCTGGGCCACCCCTAGGTCGACTCAGCCTCAAATGAGTGCCTGGGGGCAGTATGTAAACATCGCCACTGGGGAGACAAAGGCGGCCGGGCGTGGTGCTGGCCACCCACCCTCTCGTGCGCCGTGCAGGCCTTCATAGGTGCTCGCTAATAGCACTTGCCCTAACAGTCTTGTTACAGGCTATATGGGTGGGGGGGGGGGGTCTTTGTGTGTATGCGTGTGTGTGCATGTGTGTGCATGCGATGGGGGGGGGTGGTCTTTGTGTTTTGTGTGTGGCGCTGCTCATACCAGGTGCATGGTGAGGATGTCCTGGCGGTTGAGCATGGGCATGAAGAGCACCCACTGGCTCCTGTGGTTCCTCCGCGTGAACATGGAGAAAATCTGCGCGTGCTCTCCGTTCTCCTGCACGGGAAACGCGATTCACCTGTGTGAGCTGGAGCGCACGTGAGCAGTTTATCTCGCATCGTTCCTGCAAGAAGGGCGGAGCGAAACGACGGACGCCGTGGCCAAGAACGCGAACTACGCGGCGGCAAGACCGCGAAACGCTGCGCTCCTTGGGTTTAAAAAAAAAGAAGACGACTCGATAAATGAAACAAATATTTTTTGGAAACAAAACGCGAGGCCGCTGCAGCCCGTCGAGCAACTCGCAAGTCCGAGAATCAACAGTCGCGGAGAACCGTCCCGACGCAACTGAGAAAATAATAAATTTTAAAACGGACGATGTTTGACGCGGAAATGAATTCCTTCACTGAAGGAAACTTAATGTTGAACCGTGGTGGGTGACAAGCGGGAGTGGGAATCTCAAAGCACAAGGGCTTCACAGCTCCGTGACCCTTGGCCACCTCCCCTGACCTCCGCGTCCCTCGCTTTGGGTTCACGACGACGGCGGAGACAGAAAAGCAGGGAAAGCCATTGGGGGGGGGGGGGGGGGAGCGGTGGGAGCAGGGGAGGCTAAGAGGCAATGCATCGGGCCGGCCTGCGTGAGGCTCAGTGTGCCACAGCATGATGAGTTTGCGTGAAAGGTGAAGGTGCAGCACTTTACACTTCAAGCTAAGATGCCGGACGTCACGCGGCCTTCTAAAATTCTCGTTCACGCCACCGCTAGGGGACATGCTTCCACCAGAGGGCGCTCCAGAGAGCTATGCACACCCACCGCCAGTCATTAACCAGGGTGGCCATGGGGCTCGAACCGCGAACGTCTGCGACCTGAGGCGAACGCGCTACCGCACGGCTGTGTCGTTATGCTTATTTACCAAAATAAGCCTCACTGAGTCCCACGACTCGTTTTCAGGAGAATCCTGCCACATTTTTTTTCGCAGTAGGAGGCAATGTTTCCAAGCGCAATTCTCACAGAGTAATTCGCAAGGCAATGTTTCAGCATTGCTAACCTTGGCCAACGCCAGCTACATTGTGAGGTTGTCTTTTTCTTTTAAGCTATGGGAGGAAACCTGGGAACGCGGAGGAAACCAATGGAAACAAAAAAAGGAGTTTCGGACAAACAAACTGCATGCAGAAGGGCACACGAGTCTGGGTTTCGAACCTCGGCCCCTTCTTGCTGGGAGGGCACAGCCAATCACAAGCGAGATAATCCGTAGAGCGCGGCCACGTGGGAAAGGCAGCTGTGCACGCGTCACCTGCAGCAGGTCTTCGATCAGCACGAGGACGAACTGCACGACGCTTTCCTTCACGATGCGTGTCACCAGGTGCAGGAGCGTCTGGGCGCACTGCGGAGAGAGAGACAGAACGAGAGTGAGCGAGAGGGGGGGGGGTTACATAAAGCAAAGTTTAAAAAAAAATACGAAATGATGAACGAAGCAAAGTGCCGACTACACCGAGCATCTTCTTGTTTCCACTGATCGTAAAAAAAAAGAGAGAGAGACAGGGAGAGCGACTCTATTCTCGATTCTCGCCATATTGCGCACGCAAGCAAGTCGGCCCTAATTACAGCGTCTTCACGGCCGCCGTCTATTGACATTTAGAAGAAGAAAAAATTAAGCTGCCAAATCGAAGCCGCGCGAACTAAAACTCTGAATGATTCATTGCGCACGACGGCAATGAGCGCTTGATGGGAACGCCATTAATAATGCATAGTTTAAGCAAATGTTTCCCCGACATAGTGAGTGCTGTACTGTGCAATAAAAAAACAAAGTCAAGGTAAAGGTGCAGCACTGCAATTGCTGTGTTACGCCACTGCTGGTGTAAGAGCCTCATGTCGAGGGAGCTCTAGAGAGCCTCCTTCTCTCGAGCACTTTATCCTCCTCCTTCACGCTGGCCAGACGTCTTGCAAGGGGGTGCGAGTACCCACACTTTACCCCGCCGCACGCGCCCCACTGGTGGACGGACCGACAGTGCTGTAGGGCAGGGGTCCACAACCCACGGGCCACGTGGGTTGGGGACCTGTTAGGAACCGAGCCGCGCAGCAGGAGGTGAGAGCGGTGAGTCCGCGCGTGGCCCACCCATGATTTTATTATTCACCGCTTCCGTCCGCGCCTCTTTCCCGCACTGCGCACTTGTCTCAGTCACGGTGTTGGTGAGCCCACAAGCTGCTAACCCCTGGTCAAAATGAGTAAAATACAAACGTCGCCGGAGAGCTTCTTTGAAAAGGGGGAAAGACCCAATGATGACCCCCCTCCCTCTGTCCGTGAAAAAAATATCTTCCACGAAACCGGTCCCTGGTGCCAAAAAGGTTTGGGGACGGCTGCTGTAGGGCATTTACACTTCTGGGTGGTGGGGGAGGTTTAGAAAACTCGCGCCGCTGTTCCAACTGCCGCACCGGGAGATCGAATTGAAGCGGGGACCTCTGGGTTGCGAGTCCGCTGCGCTCGCTGCTAAGGCAGAATTTCATGGGACATCCCAACAATGCAAATTCTGTTAGTTTGTCCGACATTCACCCTGCAATGTGTTTCGGGTTCACACAGGCGAAAACAACGAGAAGAAGCCAAGCTGATAGGACATCAGACGGGGGCGCCAGGAAAATCGTGCGGAACTTCATCGCTCAGAAAGTTTTTCGGCTGTGAGTGCTGTGAGCGGCGTCAGTCCCGGAGGCAAAACGATTCCCTTGGCAAGCCGCTCGGAGCTCGCGATGTTTGCGATTCGCCCGCGGACTTCGTGATGTCCCGCGAAGGCATCCCTGGTCGGAGTCGCCTGACTCCAAATCCGCACGGCGACGCGAATGGGATAATGAAAAAAATATAAAGAACCTCTGCGGTTTTATGAAAGATCGATTGTATATCCGTTATTTTGGTTTTGTTTTAAATGAAAAACAAGCCGCATGTCCATTGGACATGACCATCCGCCCATCCCTGCCAACCAGCCAGCACAACTTTTAAAATCAGATTTTAATCTTACATTGTGCTGTTATATCCCAATTTAAAATTTTGCTGATGATTCTGAAAAAGAATGGTAGCTGTAAATGCCCCAGAAGAGGTACACCTTGAGTTAAAATGTCATCTTGATCTTTTTCAGTGTCAGCTTATTTCCCCTGAAAATTATTTCTGAATGCAAATAATGATTTTCTCCAACAAGAGAAATCCTGTCACGTTTCCAACCCAGGTTATGTGTCGAGATAATCAACAAATCGAACAAGTGGAGGAGTACATATACTTTGGGTTTCATCATCAACTCTAAATTGAAGTTTAACTCCCATTTCAATGATAAAATCGCAAAGAAGATTAATGTTAACATTGGTTTCCTATACAGACGTAGAAACCGCAAACCGTCTATGCTACGTTTAGATATTGTAAGAGCAAGCATATTTGCAACTTTTTATAACCACGATGTTGTCTATCAGTTCGCTTCTGCGTTTGCATTAAATAAGCTAAACTCACTCTACCATTCGGCTCATCACCGTGCACTGGATGCTCCCGACAGAACCCACCATTGTGACCTTTCCAGTGTCTCGCTTCGAACTCGAACTCCCTCTCTGCCCGTAGAAACATGCACTGGGCTCTGTTCATTATAACGCTTCTCTTGGCTAACTCCGCTAAATATTTGATGGATCTGTTGGCCCCAAAAGGAAATAAACAAAGTCTTAGAAAGCCCCCCCCCCTCCCTGTGACCTCTTAAAAATCCCGAGGCTTTGAGACGGTCGTGAAAACAACTGATGAGAGAGGCGAGAGACGGAGCCTTGCTCCGGAGCAGAGACCGAGCGGAGGGGGGGGGGGAGTGCAGCAGCAGATGGAGGCGAGAGGCCTCAGCGGCGAGACGGCGTCGCGGAGTTCCGAGGCCACGACCGCTCAGTGCCAACCAAGAGAAGTGGGGGGGAATTTTTGGACGGCTTTGTACGCATGTATAAAGGCCTCCCAAAATTGACTCCCACTTCTCTTGGTTGGCGCCGACGTCGAACGTCTTTCGCACCGTACGTGGCCAAGAACAACAAACTAAACGTCGCCTTTGCCCAGCAGTGAGACGTTACGGGCCGAAGGCATCTCGCGCTGCCGATGTTTGTGTGTGAGCAGAACCGGCCCTAGACCTTTGGGGGCCCTAAGCAACATTTGGTTGGAGGCCCCTTTGATGTATGATTTTTTTCACCCACTCGCTAGCAGTGACTCTAGGGGGCCCTCTGCTGGCCACGGGGCCCTTTGCAATTGCAAGGGTCGCTTCGTGGCTGGGCCGGCTCTGTGTGTGGGGCTGAGTTTCGTGCGCGGTACCTGCGTGCCCTCGATTTCCGCGATGCGGCGCCGCTGCTCGGCCCCAGCCGCGGTAAACCGCTGGATGAACTCAAAATCGTCAGCGCCGATGAGCTGGCTCCTGCGGACACGTAAAGAGGCGCACGCTGGTGACTCGTCCCTCCGCCGAGCAGGAGACAAGCGGCTATGCGGCAAGGGGTTAACTCGCCTGCTATGCCGGGGGAGCGAGGGTTCGATCCCGACCCTGACGCCTGCTGCTGTTTATTTGGAGTTTGCGTGTTTCCCCTCGTGGTCGCGTGGATTTTCCCCTCCGCATTGAAAATCAACGTGCGTTTGGAGTATTTGGATGCTATAAATTTCCAAGCGATAAGGCGCTTCGTTGAGCTATCATTTATGGCCAGGTCGCTTCTGAAAAGAGATATATTGCTCAGTGGGCCTTATCTGGTAAAATATAAATAGTTTAGTACTGGCCACACCGCTCTAGGCATCCCAATCCCATCGCTCTCCGCGTCTTTCTTCTCGGCCAAATGGCAGCTGGATTCCTGCTGCTGCTGCTGCTTCAGTAATTTGCGAATGTTTGCAGAGAGAATTACAATGCAAAACACTATATTGTTGTGGGTAAACTGCGCATGGAAACATGCCAAGGGGAGGTCCACCGATGAGATGGAGCGATTAAAGCAGTTCGTGCCCAGATGCTAGGTGGGTCTGTCACAAAGCACAATGGGTTGGGGGAGGCCATCGTCCAGCAGTGGATTGGCCATGGCCGATGATCTTGATTATGATGATCGAATCATTGAAATAAAACATGTCACACAACAAATCCTGCGAGTTAGTTCACGGACAAAACAACAATTGGGGTGGAGTAGTGGCACAGTGCTTAGCGCCTGATCACGTGGGTTCGAGTCGGCTAACTCTCTGCTGCGACTGTTTCTGAATTATCCCTCCACGCCCGTTTGCCAACCCGCACTAATCAGCGTGGTGAAGTAAGGTCAGACAACACCGCAAGACTGACACAGCATGAGGAGGCCTTCATCCTGCAGTGGATTGATAAAGGGATGCAAAACGGTATTTTTTGTTTTTTATGTCCCAGCATTACCAAAATAATGTAAGTTAAAGACAGCACAAACTCTGTTCTGGGTCTCCACGTATAACCAGAAACCCATGTTTGACTCCACGAGCCTGTTGATGGATAACTGTTGACAGGATTCTACCTTCGAGGTACTCAACAGTAGTGTCTATGGGAATGTTAAACCAATGCTGCCGGGTTAACGGATGTTATTGGCAATTAAGAGCACTCTTATGTAAACGTTATGGACTCAGTTGTACGCGAGAAAAATGTAGTTCTGTGAGATAATATCGGACAGACTCAATCGGAGGAAAATGATGGAGGGAAGAGTGGGGGGGGGGGCGAGTGAGGGTTGGGGGTGAGGACATCAGCTGTGGGAATAAACATCCTCCGTGTCAAGAGGCTCTTGCTGTCCAGGACCGAGTGGGGAGATGGGTTGAGAGAATACGGAAGCACTCGATTGCGTTTAAAGCCCCACGCTGTTTGAAAATAAATAATACATTCCAGCCATTCTCGATGCACCAATGGGATGAGGGCTTCCACATTTACGTGTTTGTATGCTTAACTTCTTTCGCACCGTACGTAGCCAACCGTGCTAAGCGGAGGTGCCGGGGAAGGACAACAAACTAAAGACAAAAAGCAGTTTGAAATAAATGAGTTTGCAATCTAGACGATTTTAAAGTGCATAGCTCCAGTGGCTTCCTAACATCGTAAGGAAGAGCGTTCCAGACGGCCGCAGAAGCGCATCTGAAAGCGCGCGATGCGGTGACGGCCTTTGTTCAATGACATGTCGTGTCAGTCATGGGGGGCGGGGGGGGTAGTTTGACCATACTTCACCACACTGATTGGTAGGAGGGAGGGGGGTGTGCATGACTGGTTCTGATGTCAGCTGTATGTTGATAAACAACATAAACACAGATTACCTGCTTATGATTTAGATTCGTATACTCGCCATCAACCACGATCCCACGTGACACATTTTGTACGATATTATATTATCGTTCCAACCGTTTTATGACATCACAAAATGTTACGTACATGAAGTGATGAAAAATAAGAAGAGGTTTTACCCTTTCGAGCAATAAAACAGCAGGTGTTAAGATGTTAAAACACCAAATGGATATCTTTTGCAAGGCATCAAGTCTGCATTAACAACATGTGCTTGCGGCAAAACATGCAAACACACACGCTCTGATGATATTTACACGTTATATATCATATCTACGCTATATGTTGTTGTTTTTTTTTAACGGATTGGCCTACACCCATGAAGTGGCAGTCTAACAAGGTTTTAATTACCCAACATACCCAATTAGGTTAAACCACAAAGTAGCATTGCCTAACGACTGGCAGACTACACCCGTACGAGAAACAAAGCGCCTTCGTGACAGCCACATGGAGTAAACAATATCGAAATGACTGAAGGCCATTATTGTTATCCATGACGTGTGAAAGAATTGCCAGGTTATTGCGGTGCAGCTGCTGAGAATCGACGCTGTCATGCCCGCAGTGGATGTGGCGCGCAACACGAGTGGCCGTTTGCGATTGTCCGTTGCGACGGCGAAAATGGGGCCCACTTTTAAACGACGGAGCAAGAAAAAATGTTTTACATGCCAATCAATGTTCTCTGGTGGATTACTGTGACGGCTCTCCCGGCGCCTCTGACTTGACTCCGTCCGTGGAATCGTAAGGAGCGATCAAGGCGGAGGAGCGGCGCGAATAACGTCGAACACAACGGCAGCCCACGACTCTCCGTTGGTCCGAGGCTACAATTGCCACGGCTTACGGACACGTTTGCTTTCGGCTCCGAGATGTAATGATATGAGAAAGCGATTGGGTACGGAGAGAGGTACAATCCCATCACGGTAATCATGCCAATGCTTGGGCCAGTGGCTAACATCAGGTTAAGTGTAGCGGACAGGGAGGGCACTGTCCACCCACACTGAAAATAGCGCGTGCAGATTACGTCTTGAGAGCTTAGTAATCGCGGCGCATTCCGAGCCCAGGAAGCGATTGCAGAGGCAGCAGCAGCAGCAGCCATGGTCATTCCACTGCTGGATGAAGGCCTCGACACGCCGTTGCCCCCCCCCCCCTCTTCCCTCACGGCTCTGCGGGGTAGCAATCCGCCTCAGCAAACCGCGCGTGGGGCACATTGAAATGCTCCGAACCGGAGTGAAGAATCGAAATGAACCTGAGAATGAAACAAGAGTCGCAATATCTGATCGCTCAAACGAGCGATAAGCTAATGGGATGCGACTCATCTGACTAATTCCACATTCCCATGACGTCTGCGAGTTCTCGTGAGCGGACAGCCCACGGGTGATGTTCGTGCAAGAGTGGCCATCCATTGCGTTAAAATCTACAACGGCGTGATGGACTGAGTCGATTATCCACGACCGGAATTCAAAACTCGCAACTTCTTGAATGTGTGTCGAACGCTCTCAAGACTTTGGTGTAGCTGGCGAGGCCCCGTGGAGTTAAGCACCTCTGGTACAATGACGATCAGAGGGCCCACGGCCGTCACTTAGTGGTGGTAGTTACGAGGCATCTATTGCAGGGAGTAAATGTGCAAACTAACCAGAGCAAAATGACACATGATTTACACGACATCCACGCCAGAACATACTACGAATAGGTTAAACAACAAATAAATAGTGCTTAAATACACATTTTTATCAAAACAATGTCAGAAAATCCTGTCACAGACGTTTGTAAATAAACCGTATGTCCAGCCTCAGACATAACGGAGCTTGGTTTATAGCATGAGCTCATAAAAAAAAAAAACATGAGCTCAAACTGCCGTCACAAGACAGACACGCCACATTTAAAAGGGAATGCATCTTATCTTCTCTGGACAGACTACAATGTATCAGAATATGAAAGTATGCCGTGGGGTACCCGCTATACCGCTGTGCGGACGGAGGCTGGCCACGTGTGGTGAGATACAGCGTGGGCACAAACGGCCTCATACACGATCTCTGGCCAGTGTGGAAGAGTAGGCCAAATACCCTCTAAGAAAATGGGGTCTTCTAAACTTCCCACTAGCAGTGGTGTGAGCAAGCAATTGCAGGGCTGCACCTTTACCTTTTTAAAATAATCTGAAATTTCCCCCCCTCCCCCACATCACCCGCAGTAAATCTGGGGCTCTTATAAATTCCAATCGTTTAAAGCAGACACAAAATCATACGCACTTCTCATTCCGTTGAATGTTCCCTTGAACTGAACTGCAATGCACACAGCTCACTCTTCGAGCGAGCACATTGCACGCGCACTCAGAGTTTGTTCACTGTTCCATACCATTGCCCGCAAGAGTGATTTCACACTGGTGGTCTCCATCACCTCTCGTGGTCAGGGAAATGTCCCGGCAAGATGCTATTTGGGTCTCGGGGCTTCTTTCGCCTCAACCTTTTGATGAAGCAGCGAGAGCACCATCGGCATTCCTGATGACTTGCACCGGCTGCCACTTAAACCAAGGATTGATGGGCGTGCACACGGCACGCTGCACGCTCAATCGCCGCAGTGCTCCGTTCGGCGAATCACGGCGACGCTGATCGTTCCACACGCATGGGACGGCGAGATTCGGACCACGCAGCTTCGCGGTCAGCAGCCCATCGGCCTGGAACGGACCTACCCACTCACTCACCTACCCACTCACTCACCTACCCACTCACTCAACTACCCATTCACTCA
>CM025631.2:8388146-8398237 GCA_014621495.2 Entosphenus tridentatus | reverse complement strand
AGGCGAGACCACACAGCAACATCGCCCCCTACTGTGAAACTACTGCAGACTGTCTGTGAAGTGCAACAGCGCCTTCACGATAGTTTTGTACGTAAGAATGGCGAGAATACCAAATGTGTGATTCGTTTGATTTGAATGAATGTCTTCATGGGCAAGGAGTTGGAAACGTTGGGTTTAATAATAAAAGTAGAATTTTGGGTGATCACATATGGAGAACAATAAAAACACCATGGGTACCCCAAATGGTTGTTTTGACGAGTCTTATGTTAACTATGACATTCAGCATTGTACTTGGAAGAAGATTATTTATTAGCATGCTCATTGAGGCTGCTCGATAAATACTTCCCCATCTTAATACTGCCAACTTTATACCAAAATATATATTTTTCTATTTAATTACAGGCCTGTGCTAAGCCACTTCTGGATGAAGGTCGTCGCACACCGTGTTAGTCTTGGGGGTTGTTTCACCATATTTCAGGGGCCAGGAATAATTTCGATATCACGCACCCCTTATGATAGCCGTGGCCGGGAATCAAACTCAGATAGCTGGCCTACTATAGCACATTGCGTTAACCACTGTGCACTCTTCCGCCCCACCCTGCATTTTAAATATGGTCAATGATTAGCAATGCTCTTTCCACTGCTAGATGAAAACATCCCCGGTTTTAACACCACAACATTTATTCCAAAACATGTTTGGGTCTGTCTACTAACATTTTACAAATATAAAAAAACATTGCAGCATATATCGATTGCAATGCTGCTTTTGCTGCTTTGTTGATCAATTACTGTTTACAATGAACCACTCAGAGAGCCGTTACCGACTTCAAGTGTTCAGTGTCCGTAAGCCATCTACAGATGGAAATTAACCCCAAACGGAGCCATTGAAGAACCAGAATGGAATTAAAATGGAGACGAAGAGGAGCAAGTGGAAATGCCTCGGCTTAAGAGTAACTTATTTTGCCGCAGAACACATTTTCCCCACGCAATATTTTATCCCAACTGAAGACAAACTGCCAATAATCTCCACCAAACCGCAAACCCATTTGTCTTCGTTCCTCGTGCCAGCGAATTTCTTTTCCATTATGGTCCATTTCAACCTTTTCCATGAACCCTTAAGGTTGCAATTCTCCAGTCGGTACCCTAATTGCCAGTGCTGAGAAATAGCAAAAGCCATTCGGGCTGATGTCAAGCCACGTGCAATCTCGCCGGTCGCGCCGAGCCGTCAAGCCCAGCCATCGCCAAGAGTCACAAGAAGAGACATTTATTACCGCACGATGCACGTGTATTACAAGAGAATATTCCAGGTCGTGTGATCAGCGTGGAATACGAGGCCCAAAATACCCTCTAAAGGGAGCTCTTTCGAGGTCCCTCTGGTGGAGACCCATCCAGCCAACAGTGGCGGTGTAACAAAGCAAATCCAGGGCTGCACATTGAGTACAAAAGTCATGTGAATAGGAGGTTGATTCGAAACCCATTGCTTGGGTTGCAAACATGTATTCGAATAAGCGTTGCTATGTCGAACAACTTAATTTAGTGTTGGCGCCATATATTAATTTCAAAAAAAATTAACAACAACAAAAAGACATTGACATCAATGCCCAGACAGCATCAAAGACCCACGCATGGCCTCGAGTCGCAGTGCGATCAGTCGACCTCCACAACGCCGCGCCGAGAGATGTTCCTCACCGTATCAACCGGCGTCACGCACCCACGAATTCCCGGGGGGGAAATAATCAGCCGACGGGAAGCAGCTGTCGCCACCGAGCTGAATCGTGGAAGACGGACGATGACTTCGACTCAAACAGGTCACGAGCGAAGTGACCGAGCGTGATGGGCACGGGACGCGCACCTGGCCCCCCTTCGCGCGCCCTTGAGAACCGACAATTTCTCGTTTTGATGCGAGCGGCCCTTCACAGCGGCGGCAGAAGGTCGGGCTTGTTTGTGGATGGGTGTCAGGTGTTGTTGGATGCCGGGTGCGAGCGAGGCGTGCGTTGTGGTGCTGCCCGGGCTGCACAGGTGAGAACCGGCGGAGGCTGCCCTGGTGGCGACCGTCACGACTTAGCGCACCTTGCCAGAGCGGCTCCGTCCGGTCGGGGCGGATTCGTCACCGTCGTCAACACGGCACAAATAAATGCCGGCACGAACACGAGGTTCCGGTGTTTTGCGCGGCGGATAAGTACACGGTACCGTCGCAGGTCAGTGTGGGTGCTCCCATATTTTCTAAGACGTCTGGCTGGCGTGGAAGAGTAGGCCAAATACCCCCCCAGAGGGGATCTCCAGGGCTCTCTGCAGCAGCAGCAGCTCTTCTGCCGGCTGGTGGAGTATACGCGATTGCAAGGCTGCACATTTACCTTTGAGATGAGTCAGTGAGCATGTAATTCAAATGCAGGGGTGATGTATTAATACTATACTCCACTGATTGCTAACGATCCTGGTTACTTTGTTCTCAACAGGTAGTTGAACATTGTGAAAGCAGCGGCTCCCGCATCTTGTTGAAGAAGTCCGTGGTTCGAATCCAGCGGCCGCCCTGGTGAATACTGCGGGGGTGAATTAACCCGTAAAATCACCACGTACCATCTGCTCCACGGTGTGCATTAAAGATCCCCTGGCATCATTCGCAAGAGAATGCCATCGCGTGCCGGCGTCGTGGTCCAACTTCGCCCAATTTTGAAAATTACACCGCTAATTACCGCAACTGGGGTTACGTGTGGCAATGATTTGCTGCTGCGAAAACTTGTCAGGACTCTCCTGCAAAAGAGTCGTGAGACTCAGTGAGGCCTTCCTGAGTATACAAGCGCGATACCAAGAATACAACATAATTCGATCTCTGAGTAATGTGTGCGTGCGTTACCGCACAGGAAAGCGATTTCCAAAACTGTGTCGCAAATTCTGTGACGCAGGTTAAATCAAGCACGTAAAATAAAAACGGTGTGGACTGCTGGGAGGCATGCAGACCTGCAGAGAATTTGAATTGACAGTGTTTCCCCTTTGGCTCTCCACTATTTCGAGGGGGGTATCTACAAATGGATCAATGACCATATTCCCAGAGTATCCAGGTCGCATGAGATGTGAAAGACCATTCGTGGTTTCCTGCTCAAACGCTTGAGGTGGTGCTCATCTCCTACATTCCTGTAATAAAGGATGGTCTATCTAACAGACAACCACTGTGATTTCCCCACATTTTTTCAGGTACATGTACAAGCACTTTTGTCAATCGCACTGCTGGCTGAAGGACTTCCTGATGCCGTTTGGCTCGTAGGGGTTATATCACCATACCACGCTGGTCAGTGCGGGTTGGTGAAAACGTGGAGCATAGATGTACAGTACAACCATGCATGTTGCTTCACTGCCCACCACGTAGCCGCCCAATCTATAACAACCTGTTATGCCTTGTGCTCACCCATCCAAACACTAACCAGGCGCAACACTGCTTAGAACTGGTTCAGACATCACTCATGGCCGTGGCAGGGAATCGAACTCGTGTCGCCAGGTTTAGAGCACAATGGGCTAACCACTATTCCACCACTCCACGCCCATGATCATCATCATTTGTCGTCAGCTATAATCATCATGATATGATTGTTTTCATCGAAAACACACAAATGGCCAATGATGATAATACTGATAATAATGGTTAGCCCAATACATTTGTGAAAGGTAGAAAGTAAAGGTGCATCCCTGCAATGTCTTGTTAACGTTACTGCTGGTGAAAAGGCCTCCACTAGGTGGCGCTCTAGAGAGCCCCTCTGGAGGGTATCTTTGGCCTACTCTTCCAAACTGTCCAGATGCCTTGGAAGAAGTGTGAGTACCTATACTTTACCCCATCACTGGTAATCAGAAAATGTATAGTGGAGTAATCCGATGATATCTCTTTTTCACAGATGTCTAGTAGGGCCATCTCGGTTGACAGAGGCTGGGAGGGGGGGCATTTAAGAAACTTGTCAATCGTCTTAACTGCCACGCTGGGAGATCGAACCGATCCGGCCAACTCTGGATTACAAGTGCAGTGGCACTGCTAACCATTGAACCGTGGCAGCCTTCCGTCTGTTTGCACTCCCAAGGGACAGCGAAACAAAGGAAGAACGAAAGCCAAGATCTGGCCATGTGCAGTGGTGGAAACAAACCCTTGGGCCAGGGAAGGACTCCCCCCACCCCCACTGATGAAACCCAAAAATAATGTATATTTTATTGATATTTACCGGGTAAAATAATGTTTTATTCATATAGGGCGCTATTTCAGCCGCGTCACATTTCCGGATCCGGCCGTGCGCCCCCTGACCTATAAGGGTTGCATAACACATTTGAAGGCATCATCAGCAGCGCAGCCGAGAAGTTCGCCTCAAAATACAAAACGAAAATCACTCCGGCGGAAACGCTGGCAGGAAATACACTCAGCAGAGTGACGGGCTTTTGAAAAAAATAAAACCGAAACAAACGTGCGAATTACGAAGAGATCGAGCAGGCAGCAATAGATGCCATGATGCGGAGTGCTGGGGCTGTGAAACTGAAACCCTGCTTCGATATAATGGGGAATTCAGTGCACGTGACAAATTAATGCAATTCTCGTAAACCAATTTTCGACGAGCAACAACAACAAACAGCAACGGTCTCTCATGGATGCCGCGAGTGGTTACGTCAACCGCGGCCCGTAGGCTCGATGCAAACGGGACTGAAAGGGATAAAGTGATTAAATTATCTGCTTTGGACACACTTGGGATGACGCGAGCGAACTGGAAAAAACTAGCCTCAGAGGACAGATCGCAGGGCGAGGGAGGCATTGCAGTCAGAAAATCTCCTCTCCCGCCGGGAGAATCCGGTCTGGTGCAGCCAGCCACTAAACCAAATTGACAGAGCAAGCCCAGCCCCCAAATGAAACTGCGTCCCCTTGACTCCGTATCATGCACAGGAGTTACGGTTGTAAATCTATTTGTGTACTGTCCTAATCACATGGGAAACCATGACCCTGTCACTCAAGCCTTAGCAAAGCCTTAGCAATAATCACAACCTAATCAGGACGCTGGGAGTCCGCTGGTTAGCACGAAGTAATCACAGAGCGGAGTACTTGGCATCTGAAACGTCAACCTTATTATCGCAGAGAGGCGGTAATTATCGCTGTTGCAACCGCACCAGCGACCATTCGTCTCACCCCGCACCTGCATTTGACACGTGGCTATAGCTGCTAAAGGGCAGAATGAGCCGGGAGTCCCCACACTTTACCCCACGGCGCACGAGCAGCCGCTCACACCCACTTGTACTGCTGGGTGGACAGTGGCGTGAGGAGTTACGTTAAGAAACGTGCCGCGCTGGGAGGTCAAATCGAGCCGGCGACGCGTGGATTGCAAGTCGAGTCGATTGGCCGTTATACACCGCAGCAGCATTCCCCGTTCCGATGGCAGTGACCGGAATTCAGAGTCGCAACAGGGTCAGTGGCGGAAACTCAATTCCTAACGACACGAACATCAACCCTTGGAGGCAGATCGTAATCCCACTGTTAGCCACCGACCCCGCAAAATGTATAAGGATATTATTCACGCAACACGTAAATACTTTACAGGGTGGAAAGAAGAAAAAAACACGGAGCAGAATTTATTACGAAAAATTGTAGAATAAAAAAATGCGCTACAACGCTGCGGATTTATTCTGTTGGGAAAGTCTTTATCATAAAATATATATTTTTGCCTGAGGGGTGGTCCTTAAGGGATCAGATTTACTTTGCAGTGCCGGCTTGTGAATTTTAATGGCGGGCTAGCACGTTGACTTTTGATGGAGGCTTGTGATAGGCATCACCCTTCACTGCCTTTAGAGTCCATGTCCTTTAGCATTTACCGTGGAAGGGCACAGCTCCGTGTCTGACGGACCTCTTCGTCTTGTGTTCGCGTGCGGTGGTGCCGGCACATACAGGGCCCCTAAGCAGGCGTTGTTTTTTGGGAGCAACCTCCCTTCATTCAATCTATGGAACCCTAGCGAGATAACAAAAATAGATTTAGACAAGAGATAGAGATGTAGCGAGATGAGAGAAGAGAGATCCGGACAAGATTGTCATGAGCCAGATTGATCGTTGCTTTTATGTTAATCTGCTTCTTTGGACGATTTGAATTTGAGGTGATATTTAACGCACGGTGTGTTTTCATAAATTGGAGGCCCTTCGAGCTTGTAGGGGCGCTACGCTTTGGCTACTCAAAGATCTCATCCAAGAAAGGAAAACCGCCCCAGCCCAGAGCCCAGGCCTACGTCACGTGGAGCCTTACCCGGCAAAATAAAAATAAAATGTTTGAAATATGATCATTGGTTTTTTACCCTTCTATCTGGCAACAAAACTGACACCTTTCTTTACAAGGAGTCATGTTTGCATGGACCACAATACTTGCAGTCATAATGCAAAAAAAAACATAACTCTGATCATGTATGTGCACTGTCCTTGAAGTGGATTGGTCCACACCCGAGACAGCTTTCCTTAGAGCCTCGTCTCACATGGGTTGGACCAGATGACGCCAAAAGGCACACAACTCAGTTTTGTTGCCAGATAGAAGGGTAAAAAACCAATTATCATATTTTTTACTGGCAAATGAGGTTCCAATGATGTTTGAAATAGTTTCATATGGCTATGGTGGTTATCTAACCATACTTAACTGCACTGGCCAGTGGCGTGGAGCATAGAAGTGAGATCAGTAGACCGGTAAACGACAGGAGGTGCATAATGTACATGCATAATGTACATTTATTACCATAGAATACCCCACCGGCAATGGATACCCATTGTAATTCATATGCATTCATTAATCCCCCCCCCTCGCACAATAAGGGCTCACGAGTGACGTCATCACATCTACCGTCTTCGATTTAAGAAACGAAACAGGTGGACTTCTCCCCAAATCTGGCTGTCGCCTGATGAAGCTAGTTTCAATTACTGGCAACACATCGTGCTCAGATTGTTCATGTTGTGGATTTGCTCTCCAACACACCGATGTTGCTGTACTCGTAACGAATTGGCATGTTCTGTTTACGTGAGACACTTTACTAATTGTCTGTGTCGAGTAGTGGCGGGTTGAACGACGCATTTATATTTACGCGATCTAACAAACAAACAAAAAACCTCTATTATAGACCGGTATAATGTTCGCTGCACTCGCTTCCGCAACCCACTCTGCAAGCTCTTACGCAACGCAGAAATTATGAATGATCAATTGCTGCGTAATACCCTGTGCATAATTACGTACCATAAACAATGACGCCCGTGCGTGCAATTGACTTGTGAACTCACAGGCAGGAGCTGAATGTCTCAGCTGGAGCGCCATCTTACAGACCGCATGAACAGCAGACAACCCGCGTCTCGGGCAATCACGTGTCCTAGTTTTCCACGATCGTCCCCCTCGTAGAGGTTATTCAATCTGACTGTGCCATTTTATTAAGGGACAATTGCCGTGTGGTGTTATCTCGGCGTGGTCCGGGACTGTTTTGCTATTGTTTTCGCTGCCTTGCCCAACCTTGCTAAATCGGACTTGCATAGTTAATGCATTTATTTATATTTAGTGACTCGAATTTGATTTGGAGCTTTCGTGACTCTATTTTGCACTCATATCATGTTTTTTTTTAGATTGTTTGCCATTGTAACTTGCTGATCCGCACATCCTGGACATCTGTGAAGAAAGAGCTGCATAGCTCATCTCATTATCAGATGTCCACTTGGCTCGTCGTGCCGAGACGTTCACCAATCAGAGTCCCGGGTGGTGTTCGTCAGTCCCAATGCAGTTCTCCCCTCTCCCCGCATTGCGGGATCTTCTTCCTCCCGCGACGTGTCCTGGTCCCCGTGGCTTCAGAGGCGGCAACCGCGGCCACGACGCACAGCGCGCTGGCCCCTGTGGTGGGGCCGAACCGTCCCAGATTTGGTTCTCAAACCAGAACGGACCACACAGTGACCGGGGCATGCGACTGTGCGCTCTGCGTGTTTACTGCAAACAGCGACGCAGATGAGACGCGTCGATCAGCAGCAGCAGCAGCACGCACACCACTCGCTATCGGAGCATCTGCACAATCAATGGGCTGTGTCCTCCAGGTCAAAAATAGACGACTGCACTTGAACGCATTATTGGAACGGCCTGTTGCCAGCACACTCGCTATTACATTCTTAACGGGCCTCCTGCGGGTGATTAATAATATGGGTAAGCGTATGGATGGCATGTTCTGTGCACGTGTGCTGGCACAAGTTGCTTAATTATGGTATTTATTCTCGACAAGGTGCGTGCGTTGCCGCTCGCGAACACCGTGAATGGATAACAGTGCGTCACCCGTTCGCGGTTGTGCTGTTTAGATCTCCGATGCGTGCTCGGGTTGTGCCGTGTTGTTGTGCTGCACAATGAACGACGTTTCTCTCCACGGGCTGCGAGTTGTTCCTGAAGAAGCTCCCGGCACGCGGAGTGAAACGTCGGATGTGGGAATGACTGGCAGGACGGGGGCAAAACATTTTCCACTGCAATACAAGGTCACGTAATTTGAGGCAACACAACTGATACAGTTTTCAGTATATAATAAATCTCGCCCGTGCCACTGCTGGCAGAAGGGCCGCCACTAGAGGTCACTCGAGGGAGCTGTAAAGAGCCCCTTTAGCGAGTATTTGGCCTACTCTTCCACGCTTACCGCACCACGGTGGTGTACCTATTTATACTGATGGGTGGACAGAGGCGGGAGGTTTAAGCAACAAGTTTCCAAAATGACACGTGTGTCGAGAATTGTTATTTATTTACCACGTCGCGTTTATGAAAAATCTCAAAATTGCTCTATGACAGACAACTACAAGCGTCTAAAAATTTCAGAGGAGGGGGGTAGGAATCTGCCCCCCCCTCCTTCCCCGCTGAGTGCCCCTCTGGAAAGGACGCTGCAAATCTGGGCCGCTACTCAATGTTATCATGTTCTTTGGCGCTCTGCCGTTGGCCAGCATTTGTCCGTTCATTAAATATTGTGACCGTTAGCGATGGAGCAAGACCAACGAGCATTTAAACGGTGTGCATGAGCGCGCTTTGCAATTGTTTCTCCGCATGGGATGCAGTTAAGTTGGAAGATTTCCTGAAATTAAAACAACCCACGTTCCATCTTCAATTCGGTATTTGCATATGGCCTGTTGCTGTCGATCTTGTACTGGGTCCCATATTTGACACGGGCTGCTCTTCGCCAATACCATCTGTTAAACAGGCCTCGCTCTGATGATGAGATCGAGACGGTCAAAACCCGGTTCGCAGAATTTGCATGCTTAAACATTTGATCGTCAGCCACGGTCAATCAACTGCTTGATGAAGGCCTCCCCAAGTCAATTATCACCATCTTGCGATGGGTAATTCGCCCAGCCCATATACACAAACCACTTTCAATCGCTCCGTCTCCCCGGTGGATGGACGTCCCCTCGGACACGTTCCATTGCTTGGCTTAAAACAATATTGTTTCCCAAAGCCAGTAGCCTGATGGACAAATGGAATTATTCATGTATATGTGGAGACACAGCATTTATATAGAGTTCAAACTTACATTTGCGTTAATTCTCTGGAGCCCCCGTGTGAAATTAACATCACGGACATCTCATCTAAGGTCATCGCAGCTTCGTTCTGAGCGCCATTGTTTTGTACGTTGTGCGATTACTCATCGGGATGTGTGTCGTGTCCTCGTCGACTTTGTACGACAACGTTTTGTTTTTGTACACATCTCGATTTGAACCTTTACGGTATTCTCGATCGCATGTTTCACACGTGCAGAAATGACGGACGTGTCGTACGCAGCAAAGGCCCTTCCGACATTAATTCACGTGCAAGCAGGGGAGAAAAAATACATCCACATATATATCATGCTCTGCACACACCCAATGCATTAATATTGCATTTCGAAATGAACACACAATTTTCACGGGAGGTTATTCCGGGGCAGCAGTGTTACTGGGTAAAGGACAAAATTATTCCCCGCAGATGCCGAAGTAGCTGTAAGACTAACACCGTCTCGGCCTGATAGGTCGTAACCACGTTCCAATTACACCCCCCCCCCATCCAAAAAAAATTTCAACCCCCCCTTTCACATTCACCCCCCCCCCCCCCCAGGGGGGGGGGGGG